>PVIC010000890.1:0-104748 GCA_004025085.1 Thryonomys swinderianus | reverse complement strand
TCCCCTCTCCTCTCTTCTCCTCTCCTCTCTCTGCCCTCCCCTCCCTCCCTCCCTGCTCATTGTTAAGTTTCATGCTCTCATCCCTGGCCAGCACTTTCTAGCTCGCCTCGCTGCTCCCCTGAGCCCTGCCTCCCCGGACTGGGCTCATCTCTGCTGTATTCCAGCACCCAGCCCAGAGCTGCAGACAAAGTACATGCAGTCTACAAACAGGCTGCCATGCAGCCATCTCGGCACAGTAACTCTGAACGCCGGAAGTCTAGCCTGGGGTCAAAGCTCAAGACAGGTTGAGGGGCACCTGCGTCACTACCACCCGTGTAAAGGGAAATGTGCCACCAGAAATAGTTTCCAGTGCTGCTGCTTGATCTGTCACTTGGACTCCCAAAAGCCAAATACACCCTGCAGTGTCCCAGTCCACCCCAATTTCAGTTTGCCCCCAAGATTCATGCGGTCGCAGAAGTGAAGCTCTTTGCTGGTTCTTCAACACGAGAGCCCCGCCCTGCGCTGGACCAAAGCACTCGTGGTCGCGCTCCTGACTCACCCCTCGCTGACGGCTCTTAGCAGGTCCTTCTTGGGAGAATAAATGTCAGCTCCCTTGGGATCATTTTCGACCCCTCCCATGAACCACGTTTTCTCTTTTTCCAGCTTTGAGGAATTACTGTCCTAATATCCCACCGACTCCACCTCTACTCCGCCGTGGAAGGAAGGCCTTATGCCCTGTGACGTCCTCAGCACCCGCCAGCTACTGAGCCCTGAGTAGGTACTCCACAAGCACATTCTGAGTATGAGGCCCTGGTCTCAGGGCTCTGCTCCCGGGGGCAGGACACGTCTCCTTTCCAGCCTTGCCTTCTCCTGCGCCACATTTCCTTAGCACATCTAGGATCAGCTGGATTTTATTATTAATAATAAAAACAGCCTATGATTTATGGGGCATTACAGAGCCTGGGCTGACTAGTGGGCTTAAGCTTTGCACATAAAATCAGGCTGCTACCTGAAACCCCTCAGCTCACAGGGAAAAGGAACCAAAAGAAGTATTTGTGGCCCAAGTTGCTGGGGGCTTTTCTCCTATCAACGGGTCTGGCCCAGCTCCCCCAGTCAAGCAAGGGCCCCTGATACTCTCCTCTCTTGTCCCCTGGCCGCTGGCCTAAGCTCCCCAAGAGTAAGGCTCTGGAACACCGAGTATCCCAGTACCAGGGCGAAGGACCCCAAAGATAGGCCAGATTGCAGCTCCCCTGCTCTTGGCCTGCATGATTGCTTTGCTTGGCCCATAGCATGCGTGTAAGAAACTCGAATCAATTGCAGGCCTTTGAAAATCAGATTTTACACAAAAATCTTAACTTTTCTTTTGAAAAAATAAGAATCTCTGGCAAACAGAGGCCGGAATTCCTGCCTGGCAGCAGTTGACAGGAGCTGTGTGGAAGCCGTGTCCTTTAGAGGAGGCGGGGCACCCCGGTTTCCCGGTACCATTTCTTTCCTGCACTCCGCACTGTGCTCATCTTCCTGAATCCACAGGCTCAGAGCAACCCAGTTCTCCTGCCTGTGGGCCAGGACCACCCTGCAAGACTGTTTGCAAAGAAGCCGAATGACTCCCGGAGTGGCTGCAGCAGGACCATGAACACACTTGGCTTGCAATCATCAGAGCCTACCGTCTTGGTTCTGAAGGCCACAAGACCAAATTGAGGTGACACCACGCCCCAATGGCCACGGCCATGGGCCCTCTGAGGGCCCCACAGCGGCAGTCTGCCTACCCCCAACCCACTTCTAATGGCTCCTGGCTGCTTGGCTTACAGCTGCACCCCTCCTACCTCTGCCTCTGTCTTCCCGAGGCCTCCCCACTGAGTCTCTCTGTCCTCCCTTCTGTCTCTTGTGCTTCTGTTTTACATTTATAACTATACCTGTCCTTTAGGGCCCCGGCCAGGCCCTCAACTCACATCTTTATGTTAATTTATATCTGCAGAGATGAGGTTTTCCAAATAAAGTCATGTGCACAGGTCTGGAGTTTAGAACATGGATGTGTCTTTTTGGAGGCCACTCTTGAGCTCATTCTAACCACAAAGCCAAAAGGATTTTCTAGAGAAGCCCAGCCACCCAGGAAAGCCTTCATTCTTGGGTACAGTTTCACTGGCCAATAGTCTAGTGCCCAGTGGTATGAGAACCTGCAGAGTAAATGCAGAAAGTCAGCCACGTCCTATGGGGAAAGGCCTCTGAGAGGGGAGCAGCCTCCTCATCATAATTACCATAGTCACTGACATCACCAGTGTGAGTTATGGCAACTATAACAATACAAAAGAAGACAAGTTGGTCCATAAACTAGAAAACCAGGAGATGGTTTGGTGCTGTTAGGATACCTAACAGTGTTAGTCCACATTGCTGGAAATATTATTATACCTCAACAAACCTGCAGGCATTTGCATGGCCTTTGTGCCAGGAACTAAAGAATATGAATTAAATAGATAGCTCCCCACCCCATTCTATGAAGTAGTACTGTTCTTATTCCCAGGTTCAGGTGGAGAAACTGAGGCAAAGAGAGACTAAGCAGCTGCCCCAAGGCCAAGCAGCTAAGTGACAAGTGGATGAAGCAGGCCCTATAAATAATCTAAATGTAAAAAAAAATTCCTGATCTGTGTGGGAAAGATCTTTCCAATCATAAAACAGAATACTAAAGGACATGACATCTGAAGAAATCAAAATTCATTGTAGCCCCCAAAATGGAAACACAAGGAAGAGGGAAGAAAAACAACTTAGAAAACTGGGAGAATATACTTGCAAGGTATGATTGCAAAGATTTAATTCATAGTGATTAATTACAAATAACCCATCATAGAATACCATATTATAATTGTGTGACTTATAAATGTGCATTATAATTAATTATGATGTACTCCTATAGATCAATAAAAAAGGTACACGTTTGATAGAAAGGGCTGGGGATGTAGCTCTGTGTGGAGGCCCTGGATTCTATGTCCAATAATAAAATGCAAGAAAAAATACGGCCCCAAGCAGGGCAGAACACACTTCCTCCCCATTCTAGTCGGCGCCTACATTAGCTGAAGGTGTCTGAATACGAAAAAGCCCACAGTCGCACCTTCACACATCTATCCCAAATACTTATGCCACACAAGATTCCGAGCAAGTCATTAAATCCACCCCTAGAACTTTAACCTAAGGAAATAATTAAAGACATATGAAGATTATGTTTAAGAGGATCACTGCAAGAATTATAGGACCTTAAATATCCAACAATAATCATTCAAGCAAAAAAAAAAAACTAGGTGTAATTGAATTGTACAATGGAATATGTTTCAATGGTGAAGATTATATATTTGAAAAAACACCAAGATGAGAGAAATTAGGAAAGAATGAAAAAAGAAACAGGTATAGTATAGTCAAAATTCCACCATGCTGTGTGTGAATGTGTGTGTGTGTGTGTGAATATGTGTGTGCAAAGAAAGAGAAGCCAAGTGGTCATAAAGCAAAACATTAGCAGTTTGGCAGTGATTGTTTCCAAGAGTTGGGATTACCTACTCAAGCTTCTTGATAGCTTTCTGCTTTATCCAAGAAGGGTCAGCCCTCCAGGTCCCGGGTACAGAATAGAAGTCTGCTCCTGTCCCTCTGTGTGGGGAGGGTCATGTGACTATTTCTGGCCAATGAGCTGTAAGTGTGTCAGGTGTCCCTCCTGAGTGGCAGCATTAAAAGGCCAAGGCAAGACCGGTGGTGCCCAAGTTTGTCCCGGCTCTGCTAACTGAGGTCACGGAGTGATAGTGAAGCTCAGAGCCACGCATGGACTCCAGATGGGCAGGGACCATTAGAGAGAAACACTCCGCTTTCTTTACAGCCTCCTGAGATTAGGGACTTGTTTGTCACCACAGTACAAACTATCTTATCTTGACTGAAGGAAAAAGTATGTTGCTTTCACATACAAAAAAAAAAAAAGAAGAGGAAGATTTCACAAAGGAAAATTATGTATTTATTGATCTTAAAGGTTCTTTAAAACCTCAAAAAACATAAATGTTTTTACTACAATGGGAAATGTTCCCTGATGCAGAGAAACTTCTCACAAAACTTTAGCTGATGAATGTGCCCATGAGTCTCCCCTGATGGGGGGAGGGAAGGACAGTGGAAGGTGAGGTCAGCAGCCCCCACTCGAACCGAGGTGAGACCTGGGTTCTGATTCTGACGGCACTTACAGGTTGTGCAAACTTGAGCCAGTGACTTATCTCTGCGGATCTCCGACATATCTGCAGACAATAACAAGTTCTCCCCGTGAGAGCTGGTAAGAAGACCAAATGGGGTATAGGACGTATGACTTCATAATCTGTTACCAGCCCAAGGAGGCACTTTGAGAAGCAAATGCTACTATGGTTATGGGAGGACAGATCTAGGCAGGAAATGTCTTGGGCAAACCTGGGTGCTCTTCGGAGCCCTTGGAGAGCTCTAACAATGAGCTATCTGAGGCCCAGCCCAAGAGACCCTGATATGAAGGACATGGGGTGCGCCTGGGCCTTGTGCATTTTAAAACTCCCTGGGAGATCCAGACACTCAGCCACGGCAGAGAACTGCAGCTCTGGATCTGTGCAAAGCCCAACACAGAGCGTGCGTGGATCACCAGGACTAATGACAACTACTCCTGCGACCCGGTAAAGTATTGGTAGAGCCACGGGGCAGACGCCTGCTTCAGAAGTTGAGTCGGAGGATTCTTGAGCTAGAGAGTCATGTCAGAAACTCAAGAGCTCCCTTTGGCATCCTGCCCCACGACCGCCTGTGCCTGCCAGCTCTGACGGGGGTGGGGTCCCTGGGGCTGCACCCGGTTGCACGGTCAGCACCCCTCTTCCACCTCCTTGAAGATCCACATCGCTGCACACCAGGCATGCACTGGAGATTGCTTTTCAACTTGAAGGAGCCGCTCTGAAGTCTTGGCACACTCCGGTGCTGGACCTGTTTATAAGAGACTTCCTTGGGAAAGAAAGGTCATGCAGGGAAAAGCAGAAACAGATTTCTTTCCTTTCCCTGGCTAGCTTCTTCCAGGCTCCTCAGACAGGGTAACTAGCACTTCAGCCATAGGAAAGGAATGAGTGAGAAAAAAGGAGGAAGCTGAGGAGGAGGGGCAGAATTAAAAACAGAAGGGAGAGAAGAGGATAGATGGAAGGATAAGAAAATAAATGGGTAGAAAGGTGGAGAAGTAATATACAAGTGGCTGATGGGTGAATAGATGAAAATGGAGACTATAAGGATAAATGGATGGATGATGAATGGATGGCTGATGGGTGGATGATGGGTGGACGGATGACAGATGAATGGTGGATGGTGGGTGGATGGATGGGTAATGGATGAATGATGGATAGTGGATAGATGGGTGGTGGGTGGATGGATGGATGGGTGGGTGGATGGATGGATAGATGGGTGGATGACAGAAAGGTAGTAGATGGACAAATGGATGGTGGACAGATGGTTGGTGGGTTAAATTGATAAACAGATGAGTGGAAAATGGCTAGAGGGACCAGTGTGAGGGTAAATACATGTTATCCAAATGAGCAGATACATAGATTGATTCATCCTAGCCTAAGTCATTGGTCTTGGTGTAAGACTGCACACTGGTGATCCCTTAGCTGAATATGGCAGCCAGAAGGTTTTATTTGGCTCCCTCGGTACTTTAAAATAAGCTTCTCCATCTTGGCAACATAGTAAGATCACCTGGGGAACTTTAAAGTCCTGCTATTCAAGTTCCACATCCCATACAAGTTGTGTCACAACCACAGTTCTTGTTTAAGTTTACGTGACTCAAATGCAACTCAGCTTGAAAATAAGTTTAAAATTCAAAAGATAGTGAGATTAGCCCAGTGTTAGACTTGACCAAAACATGAGTAGCTACCTAGCCCTTGTCTTGGGCCAGGTCCTCTTCACCCACTGAAGACAGTTGAAGTTGTGAGCTTGTGAAGTTGAGTGAATATCTGAATGTGTAGCTATAAACTTTAAGGTCTAATTTGGGTTAATATCTACCTTTGTTAATAAGCTATGTCTCACTGATCAAGTGGCTTAGCAGATCTGTGCCTCAGCTTCTCTATTTGCTAAATGAAGCCCACGAAAGCAAGACCAAATACTTTACATATTCTGCAAAGACCAGATAAGGTAATTTCTTGTAGACTGTAAGCATCTGACCAACAATAGCCACTATGAGTACAATACAATGAGTTCAATACCTCCAAATTCATTGATACGACAATAATCATAGACAAGATGTATAAACCATGAGTGCCGTGTGACACACTGTCCTACTCTGATATTTATGCTTGGTAACTAATTCAATCCTTATACAAACTCAATGAGATGGGTTCAGTGAGTCCCCTGTTTTCTAGGGGAGGAACCTGAAGCCCTAACAGGTTGAATGACTTGCACATAAATCGAACACACAGCTAGTCATGGTGAAGACGTGACTTGGGCCCAAGGCATCTGGCTATTATGCCTGCCCTGACTGCTCTCCTAATCCTCCAGATGAAGGTATGACCAGCTGTGAAGACAGCTCACAGCTGGTCATACAAGGAGATGCCTGCTGATCCAACCCCAAATCCTGGGATCTCAACAGCTGTGCTCTCAAGCACCACCCTTTGATGTGTACCACAGCACTTTTCTGATTTCAGATTTTTGATTCCCTGATTTCTCATTTTCAGAGCTCTCATTAGCTTCAAACGCTTCAGGACTGGGAATTTAACTCAGTGGTACATGCTTGTCTAGAATGCACAGACCCTGGGCCTGATCTCCAGCACTGCTAAATAAGCAAACAAGTACATGCATATATTATCAATATGTATCAAAGGCTTTTAAGAGGTGGTCCACAGTAGAAATCCATCCATTCAGTCCATGACTACCAAGGAACTGTCTGCTGCACAGGCCAGTAGGCACCTTGTAAGTGACAGAAACATACCCCTACCCTTAGAGGAAGCCAGAGGTGCCAAGCAGGGCTAGGCAGGCATCACTGGGCCTTAGCTGCACCAGGGCCACCTGATGCCAACACACAATTCCTTCTCCCGGCTGATGGTACCCACAGTGGCCTCATGCCCAATCCACCTGCAGAGGAACAAGGGGGACTCTACCACATCCTCAATTTCCCTTCAGGAAATGGGTGAAATTAACAAGATAAAAGAAAATGTGGCTCACTCTGCTTTGCACCTCAAAATACAGCCCAGCATCTGGGGGATTACTTCCCAGTCTTTATTCACAGCCTGGTTGGGCCTTCAGGGGAAGCATCCTCCAACACATCAGGTCTCTGATTTGGATGAGTGATGTCTTTGCTGTATCAATTTAGCATCATTACTTTCTCTTCTGAGCATCTGGTTTCTCCTTTGCAAAAAGAAAGCCAATGTTCTCTTCCTACTTTTTAGGACTATTCAAAGAGGATTTGCACAGTAAGTGTGCATGTGCCTAATTCCTGGCACTTAGCAGCCACTCAATACATAATTCCAGTGAGTTCTACTTTTAGAGGCTTAAAGGAAGCATCGCCAAGCTCCAGTTCCAAGTCCTGTTTTTTCCCTTTGCCAACTACAGGACTTGGAGTAAAACAGCCTTCTTGAGCCCAAGATTCCTCCTCTGTGTCCTAGAGACAATCATGTCTGTCTCAGGATCATCGCAAGAATTCCATGAAAAGAACCTAGGATGCACTAAGCACCTTCCAGGGAGTAACTGCTATTACTCTTGTTATTGTAATTCTCAACATTAATACTATTGCAATACTGCAATATTTCCACATCAACCTTTACTCCTAGCCAAAGAGCCATATATGTATTTCAAAGCATCACAAACGGTTTGGGGGACTGCAGCATATTATATTAGGGGGACTTCTAAGAGAAAGCCTATAAAATGATCTTGCTCTTGCTAATTTTGTACAAATAATGTCCATTCTTTGTTAGATCCTCACTCAGGCCTTGAGAAGTTCTTGCTAACATCAAGTCATCCGCTTAGGTTTGCTTCTGACCTGTCTTTGGGGGGAGCAAGGGCATTGCTGAGTTGAAGAGAAAAGAGCTTCCATCTGCCGGCCTGCAACTGCACACCTAGTGGGTCTTCCCTACTGGGTCTTGGGTTTGCGCTGGTGTCCGCGAGCAGCGCCCACCCTGCCTCCACCTCCTCCTCTCCCGCCCCCCACCCCAGCCATTCCCAGAGACGGGGCTGGCTCCGAGGGCTCCAGACAGAGGAGCTAAACACGTTAGCCGACAGACTAGCAAGACACAAAAGGCGGCAGGAATCAAATAAAAGGAAAAAGCAGCAGCCACAGGTCAGTGCTGTATAAATATTTATGCTGAAGGAAAAGTTGGTGCCTGGGTAATGACCTTGTGGCTGGTATTAATAGAGATAATGTGTGTCTCTAGAACAGGCTGCCAGGAGAGAGTGGGTGCGCGAACGGAGGGAGGGAGAGCGGAGCTAGGTGGCTATAAATCTTCGTGCCAAGCTCAGCCCAGCCTGGGCTGACCTCTGCGCCCCCTCCTCTCCCTGCCCCTCCAGCCGCCTCCCCTGCCCAGACTGTCTTCAGATGTGTTTTCGCTCCTTCTCGCGGCCATCGCCACGCAGCACACTCTCTTGTATTAGCTGTCTCTGGCAGACTGGTGTCTCCGCAGCCTGTGGCTTGGCACTGTATTGGGTACACAGCTGGTGCTTAATAAGAGTTGAAGCAGTGCGTTAACGGAGCAACGCATGGCACCCAGTGTCTGCTGGTCCCAGCCTGAGACGTCGGATGTTTCAGTTTCGAGTTTCCTCATCTCGGCAGCTCCTCTCTGATCAGCCAGCCTGGGCTCAGTGACAGCGCGGGATTCTCCAAACGCAAATCCGCCTGTGCCTCTCTGCTGCCAGAACTGCCTCTCTGGCTCCTGTGGTCTGGAAACCGAATCCCAGCTCCTCACCCACAGCAGCCTCCTGTGCTGGCTCCAGCTTCCCTTTGCTCTGTCACGTCCCACATACACATCCTGCAAGGACGCCCGGCCATACTCACTGCTCCTAGTTCCCAAGAGGCCAAGTTCCTCCTCGAACTCGGGCACTTTTGCAGTTTGTGTCTTGGGCCTGGCCCGTCCTCCCTGTGCTACCGAGCTCAGCAGAGCCATTAGCCTGTATGGCTTCTCTGGTCACACCCTTCCCTCTGGGAGTCTTTCTTGTTTTCAAGACCCTTTCTCTCCTCCTGGGGTGCCCTGGGCCTCCAGTTATCTCCCTGCAGAGTCGCTCTCTCCTCTCCCTTGTTCCTCCAAAGCTCTGAGCATGAGTCTCATGTGTGGTGCACACGTGTAATCCCAGCACTCTGGGAGGCTGAGGCAGGAATATCACAAGTTTGAACCCAGCTCAGGCAACTTAAGTGACTTAGGGAGACCCGGTCTCAAAATAAAAAATAAAAAAGGGGCTGAGGTTATAGCTCAGTGCAAAGTCTCTGGGTTCAATCCCCAATGCTGAAAGGAAAAAAAAAAAAAAAAGACTGAGCTCTAGGACAGCAACAAGCTGACATCGACAGATCACTATGTTTGCACACTTAAGGCCAAGTGGCGCACAGAGTAGGTGCTCAGGAAATGGCTGTCAAATGAATCATGTGGACCAGACCATACTCTCTTTCTGTTTAAAAAGGAGATGGATTCAGACACAAGGAAGCAGAGTCTTCAAAAATTTGAACAGTGCCCCACTTGAGCCAAAGTTGGGACCCAGGATTCTGTCCTTTCAGCTGTCAGGTAGGACTTCATTAGGAGGCAAAGTTCCTGCTGGTGGGAGCCCAGGTCTGCACATGGAACAAAAAGAGGGAGCATGAGAGAGAGAGAGAGACAGAGACAGAGAGACAGAGAGAGAGGCTCTGCCAAGGGGCTTCGAGGCACCAATCTGGCTCCAGTTGCCAGGGCAGGAACCTGGGTACCAAGATTCAGAAGGTGAAGCTGAGGGCCACGGGACACTTTCACCTTACCACACTGTCTCTGCTCATCTCGGACACAGCCTGGGGCACACAAAGCACCGTCCCCATTCTCCACGGCCCAGCCAGGACCCCAGACATGCAACACCAAGTGCACACTCGTTCTTCTTTGCAGCACAAACGTGTGTGCTCTACCTGCCACCTCTGAACCTGGAAAGGCCAGAGGCAGGAAGAGGTCCTGTGTAGCCTTATGCATTGCAGCACTACCCACAACAGCCAACACATGAACAAAATGTGGACTCCCCATGTGGTAGAATAGTATTCAGCCTGCAAAAGGAAGGGAAGTCTCATTCATCTAATAATATAAACAACCTTCAAAAATACCATGTTAAGAGTGAGCTCAGGGCCAGCCTGAACTACAAAGCGAGACCCTCTCTCCAAAAAGCAAAAAACAAACAAACAAAAAAAAAACACCATGTTAAGGGCCGGAGATTTAGCTCAGTGGTTCTGGCGCCTGCCTCGCAAGTGCAAGGTCCTGAGTTCGATCCCCGGTAACCACATACAATGCTGGGCGTGGTAACTCACACCCACCAGCAATCAATAGCGCATACCACAGTGCAGGGCATGGTGGCTCATGTCTATAACCTCAGCACTCGGGAGGCAGAGGCAGGAGGATTGCTGAGTTTGAGGCTTGCCTGGGCTACATAGTGAGCTCAGGGCCAGACTGAACTACAAAGCAAGACCCTGTCTCAAAAAAAAAAAAAAACCAGCACGTTAAGAGTAAGAAGCCAGACACAAAAGAACAAAAGTCCTCTACATTTCCTCCTGCCAGGTACCTAGAATGGCTGAGTTCATAGGGACAGGAAGTAGAGTGTGGCTTCTGGGGCAGGAGAGGGGTGATGGTCACATACTGGTTAATGGGGACAGAGGGGCAGTGTACGAAAAAGAGAAAGATGTGGAGGTTAACATGTTGGTGCCTGAGCAACAATGTGAGTGGGCTTCTTGCCTCTGTATCCTGCTCCTATAAAAAGGTTAACATGGGCCGGAGATTTAGCTCAGTGGTTCCAGTGCCTGCCTAGCAAGCACAAGGTCCCTAGTTCAACCTCCAGTAAACACATACAACAATACCGGGTGTGGTGATTCACGCCCACCAGCCATCAATACCACATACCACAGTGCCGGGCATGGTGGCTCACGCCTATAATCCCAGCACTCGGGACTCAGAGGCAGGAGGATGGCTGAGTTCGAGGCTTGCCTGGACTACATAGTGAGCTCAGGGCCAGCCTGAACTACAAAGTGAGACCCTGTCTCAAAAAAAAAGGTTAACATGGTAAATTTTATATATGTCTCATTAATAAACTTTTTGAAAGCAAAGACAGAACAAGGAAATAAGTAAATCAGGATGAAAGAAAAGATAGAGGAGGCAGCTGGAAAATGAAGTCAACAGCAGGAAGGCTGGTCCAGGGACTTTCTGGGAGGCAGGACCATCGAGGGTGATTAAACTCTTCCCCCTGTTGCCTCTGGGAAATGGGAAGTGTGAAAAACCAGGCCCTCAGTGCACAGAAGCAGGAGATCCCATCCTGCGCAGCATACCACGGAGGGCATCGCGCCCTCGCCACAGGTTCTAAGAACACCGCTCAGTTCCTACTCCCATCGCCTCCGCCCTCGTATGGCTCAAAAGGGAAAAGATCACAAATCTAATTTGGTGGTTTCCAAAATGCTTTCCCCTTAGAAACAGCCCTAAAATGTACAAAAACCACAGCAAATTTCTGCAGAAGGAAATGGAGCCACTGTTCATACTGAATGTAGATTTATTTTCGGTTTGAATAAAACTCAAAGCATCTAAGAAGACTTTATGGAAATGTCATAGTTGCAACTCTGGTAACAAACGGTTTTGGCCCCTCCAGTGTTTGCAGTGAAAATCTGGCCCTAGCATCGCGTGTGGGGACCAGAATTAAACTGACTTCCTGACCACAGATTCAAGAATCATCATCAGCTTCATTCTGTTCCTCACTCCCTCATGCTCTGCTCTCTCAGTGCTTTCTGGCACTGGGCCTGGGAGGTGTCAAATTCTGGGGACCCGCCAGGTAACACAGCACTGACAATGTCCCCATGACACGGGTGTAACACGCAGGGTCCTCTGTAGCCCATGTTACAAGGACACCTGACACCAGGTGGAATGGAGACCCTCCGGCCTGGGAGCTCCCGAGACGGTGCAGCAGAGTTAACTGTTCTCCACCAGGGCACCTCCGCATCCACGGAGTCACCCACAGGCCTGGCTTCACGTTCCAGTCCAGCAGGACCGGAAGCCAGGGCCCGGGCTCTGCAGCCTCCTCCACCAGACCATCCGAACGGGGTCTTAGGACAGCAGCTCAGGAACATCTCTCCAGAGACCCAGAACCTGTGCTCTCAGCTCCAAAGTCATGGCAAGAGCTACAGGAGCAGAGCTGGGAAGGTTCACATTGGGCTTGGAAATCATGGTAAGCCAGGCATGAAGATTCACATCTATTTCCTGGTTACTTGGGAGGCTGAAACAGGAGGAGGACTGCAAGCTCCACGTCAGCCTGGGCAACTTAATGAGAGCCTGTCTCAAAATAAACAAAAACAAAAATGCTGGGAACATAGCTCCATGGTAGAAAATACCAGTAGGTTTGATTCCCAGTACCACCAAAAGAAAGGACTGAAGGGAGGGAGGGAGGAAAGAAAGAAAAGGGACAGAAAGGGAGAGAAAAGAGAGAAGAATCCTTGTCTAGTTCCTTCCAACTCGCTCAAAACAAAGAGTGATGGTTCACAATGGCTTCCCCCCCACTCTGTCTGTCCCTTCCTCCGTTCCTCTCCTTCCTCTTCCTTCCCTTCCCCTCCTTCCCCCATTCACACTGCCCCCCTTCCTTGCCTTCTCCCCACCTTATGTCTACTTCCTTTTTTCTGACCCTAGACACCTCCTCTTTTCCAGTCCATGGTGTCCCTCATGAGAGTGCTCCATGCTGCCCTCTGTCTCTCCACTCTCACCTCAGCTTCCTGCTCTTCCTCACACTTGGCTCCACCTAGCCCACTTCCACAAAAGATAATCTAACTAACCTAGTGTTTCCTCTTACCTAGTGATTGGCTGCCTTTGATCAGGTGCCCACCTCGCCCAATCAGCTACAGCTCAGGTTAATGAAAGGAGTGGAGTCATGTGACATGCAATATGGCTGCTTACATGACCAGGACCTGGGTCAGGACAGTTTCCATTAGCAGAAGTGAACGGGCAGACTGCCCTTTATATCCCCTGTTGTGTAACTGAGAACTGGGTCTCAGAAAAGGGAAATGACCTGGAGAGGTCAAATGGTGTCATAAAAATAGAATCAGACTTGGAATTAAAAACCAAAGTTCAACTCAGCTCCACCCTTGAGACTCATCATCTATGACTCTTAAATTCCCTATCTGTTAAATGGAGAGAATTAAACCACTCATGTCCAGATAGATGAGAAAGTATCTGTAAACAGTAAAAAATATATATGCAGTGTTTATGAGTTCACCAGTTTATCAAGATAGCATTCATTCATCCATCTACCACTCTATCTAGTCCAAGATCACCTACTACTCATAGAAGGATTCTGTCCACCCTCATTCAGCTAATTTGTCGTCACTCCTGTCCAGGCTGCTACCCTGCTTCTACCAGGAATGAAAGGCGGCTTGCCTATACAGAGTACTATGGTCTAGATCTAGATCCATCTACCCCTAAAGCCTCCTGCGATCACAGATGGAGCTTACAGCTGTTTTGCTATAGGTGGTGGGAACTGCTCAGAGAGAGGGCCACTCTGGATGTGGCTTGGGACGATCCCCCTCCTCACTCCTCCTTTCACTCTCTCTGCTTCCTGCCCATCATGCCCTGAGCACTCTCCTCTGCCAGCCCCTGTGCTGTGTCATCCAGCCTTGGCCCAGCTGACTGCAGACTACAAGGTAAGCCCAGATAAACCTCCCCTTTCCATACTGCAGGTGTCTATACTGTGCCTCAGCAACGCAGGAGTGACTAAGGCACAGGGTGACCCAAGGAGGGTAGAGGTGGACAGGGAAGAGAAGAGTGAGAATGTATTTCAAAGACTTAAGAAATGGCAGGTCCTTACAATATGGCCCCGCTGTGGCCTCCCCACAATGGAAAAAGGCACTGCTACCATTTCCTGTTTTCTGAGCCCACACAGATGCTGACTGGGTATCTTAGGACTTGAACCTCAGGTAGCATGACTGCATCTCACTAGTTTCTCCTCCCACCAGCAGCCTCACAGAGAGGTGTCTTCATCTCTTCCTTCCCCATATAGTTTCACTTCTCTCCCTCTGTTCTTCCGGCCCTTTCTGAGACCATCAATACTTAATGCCTCCTGTTGTCACACTGGGAGCTGTGAAGGATCCAATTGTGTGGTTGATCTATAATGTAAGGTTAAGGCTTAATTAGCTCATTTAACGTTTCTTTTCTGGATAATTCATGAGAGGTCATTAATAAAAGCCAGGGCAAACAGAAGGGCATGTTTATCAACATAAATCAGAGGCCTAAAACCATCATAGAAACAGGAAAATGCATGTATTAGTCAAGTCCAAAGAGCCAGGTCAGCAGGAGACTCCTCGATGCTCTTCTGACCCTGAGGTCAAAGGACCAACTACAAACCTTGAGAGAGATTTGCGATTAGCAGAAAAGGACTATCCCGAGTCTAGTGGGGACATATCTCCTGGCCACCATATGGCTGAGACCTGGTTAAGGTTGTGACTGTCCAAATGGAAAAGGCTCCTTCCACACCACATAAGACACACAGACTGCACCATAAATAGCTACCATTTCTCAAGCATCAAGCTGGATGTGTGTACGTATGCATGTGCATGTGTGCATGTGTGCTCCATGTATCAGGAGGCTATGGCTGAATAACAAACGGCCCCAAACTCAGCAGCTTTATGCAAGTCTCTGTCTCAGCTGGTTGGTGCTGTTTACACAGGCTGAGCCCACCCGACTGCAAGAAGATTCTCTCATGCATCTATGTCCAGCTGGGATGCTATGTAGTCTGATCTCCCTTGCACGTCTGGCTGTTGCCAGCTTGTTAGGCAGCAGGGGTACTCAGCCCTGTGTATCATAAGAGAAGTCAGGGGTCTATGAGATAGACTGACATTGATGCACACGAGAGCTCTCGAGGCCCCAGCTTGGCAAGGGCATGGGATCATGTTGATAGCATTTTACAGCTCAGAGTAATTGAGTGGTAGGACAATTGCCTCTACCTTCTTAGTGGAAAGAGCCATGGATTGTTGCAAAAGGTACAGAAACAGTGGAGAATGACAGTCCTTCTTGCAATTGCTATACCACAATCCATCTCTTCCTCATAACAAACCATTATCCATTCATCCCATAAATATTTATTGAGCACTTACTATGTGCCAGGCAACATTTTAGGTGCTAAGAGAATAAGCAGTGAATAAAAGATCCTACTCATCTAGAATGTAATTTCTAGTGGAGAATAAGAGATAAATAGTATACAGGTAGAGAAATATATCATGAATATTTCTCAACAGCATTAAATGCTGTAAGGAAAGAACAGCAAAGTAGCCACCTGGTAGGTACCTTTATGCAAATGTTGACCTCTCTAAGGAAATGCTAAGAACCCTGAGGTGGCATCTTTTTCTGTAGCTGGAAGTAAAAATAAAGCAACCAAATTTCTGCTGCTAAACCCCATAGAAATCTAGTAGCCACACTGCAAGAACTTGGCTGGCTGAGTAGACACCCAAAACCACCCAATTGTTTGCTTCAGCTACAGGAGGACGTGTATTTATGCCAGATACTTTAATGAGGTATCTTCTGTGCTGGGGACTGGTGTGAGCAGGAGAGAAACCCAAGGCTCCTCCACCAGGGGCCCTGCGTGCTGTGTAGCAGATCCACACTGGCAGATGAAATGTGTGCCTGTGACGTGGGAACAAACCTTGGTGCCAGACACACAGGAGAGGCTTCCTGGGCTGGGGTGAGGTTGGCTGAAGCCGCTGTGCTGCTCGGGTGGGAAGAAGCATTGGCTTTGATCCGCGGGTAGCCAAGGAGAAGCACTATCTGATAAATGCATGCTGGATAATTTCATCAAAATGCCAAACTGAATGATCAAAGACAGGTACTGCACAGTTGTATAAAAGAAGCTGGCAGTCAGATTTCCTGATTGTCAGGCAGGGAAGTCTTCCCGAAGCAGCTTGCAGTTTGAAGGATGAGAAAGAGTCAAGGAGTAAAAATGATGAGAGGAGAATTTCAGGCAAAAGGAAGAGCATGTGCAAAGACCCTGGGGCAGGAAGCAACAGCTCATGATAACATGCCCTCCCTCTACGACGTCGGGCCCTCTTGGCTCATTTCTGAAATAAATGACCCAAATGCCTCATAGGGCACATTAGCCCCACATTGCTTTTCCTACTCTTGCTTCACCCCTCAGTAGGCAGTGAGGGAGGATTCCAACAAGCCTACCTGGTCTGTGAGTAACATGGCCAGTCTGCCCGGGTGGGTGCGAGCCATACGACTAAGGACGGTGTGGCTGGGACTTGTCCAGGGTCAAGAGCCCCTTCCTGGGGAAGGGCCTGAGAAGCCCTTCTCCATCTCAGAGCTGCCATCACAGCCTGCTGCTTTACTCAACAAGGCAGGTGTGGGGGAGATGGCAGGATGGCCCCTCGAAAGGAAAATCAAGATTAAGTACCTAAGCTGGCCTTTTAAAAGCTTAGTGAGCCCTTCCCATTGGCTCCCAAATGGACCACACTTGAGAAATTAAATAAACAGCATTTGTCAGCTTTCGTGGGCTCCCAGCTGTATTTATTTATAGGTCAGTCTGTTATTTATGGGCGCTCATGCTCCATAGAAAAGCTTTGTCGGAGAGAAGTGGTGGGGAGGAGGCAGAGTGCTTAATGCTCGGTCGGACACTTAAGTGTGTGCTCCAAGGGGCTCAGACAATGAGCATTTGCTGCCTTTGTCCCCCAGGTGCCAGGTGCCGGTGCATATCAAGGCAGAGTTCCTGGGCATACTGGACCAATGGGCACCTCCCCTGAGAAGCCAGAGGTCCCCAAGGAGACCTCTGAGGCCCAGTCCCTACCGCAAAGTTAAAAATCTGAGACAGAGCACATCCTGGGCTCATTGGGATGTTGGATTCACAGCTGGGAAGGTGCAGTAGTTCTGCCTTTGGGTGTGTATCAGCAAGTCCCAGCGGGAACCAGGAGCTCTGGAAATGATGGTGAGGGAATGAATGCTGTCCCCACGGCTGTGATGCTGGAAAGCTAAAGAACCCTCCCCATGTCATGTGGGTTCCATGGTAAAAATAATACCTAGCTAAGAGTGTCTAGAACCTTAGTATGTCCACAGCTTGGGCTAAGCAGTTCTCACCTAAAAACCCATCACAAAGGGTAACCGAAACATGAAGAAAAAAAGAGAGAAGATGAGGAGAGGAGAACAAGGGAGGAAACAAAGAAAGAGAAAACATTCCTTGCAAAATCAGATGTGCCTTGCATTGTTTTGTAATAGCGAAGAATGAGAAACCCATAAATATCAGTACTACAAGGCTTACAAATGATCCTTTTGTTGATGAAGTAATAATCTGCTCACAGTAATGCATAAATGCTGTGTCAAATTATTACAGGAAAATTCAAGATATAATATTAGCTTTATGATGTCACTGGACTTGTAAATTTTTAAAAAGCTACTACAGAAAAAGATGGAAATGATGTTAAGTGTTGGTGTATTTGGATAGGGAAATTATGATTTTTAATTTTGTTCTTGTACTTTTCTTAATTTCAAAATTTTCTTTAAAATAATGAATCAATTTAATGATAAAATAAGTCAATCAATCACTTAATAAATAAATAGTATTTTCCCATCTCAGAACAAACTTCCCTAGTTTTGGGGATCCAATGAAAGTGAACCCCAGGCATTTTTAAAATTAATTATTTGTGTTGGACAGATTTCCACTGCTGCAATGAAACAATTGAGAAGACCAATTCATAGAGATGGTTCCGTTTCAGACGCTTTAGTCCACAGTCACTTGGCCCTGTTGCTTCAAGTAGCACAATACCTTAGGTCAGCTGTGTAAGGAAGGAAGCTGCTCACCTATTGGCAGCCCGGAAGCAGAGAGAGGCAGGAAGGGGTGGGTCCTACAATCACCTTCAAGGACCTGCCTCCCAATGGCCTAATTTCCTCCCACTAGACTCCACCTCTTAAAGGTTCCACACCCTCCCAATAGTGCTCACACTGGCCTCCAAGCCCTCTTTACCATATGGGCTTTGAGCAGAGAATGCTTAAAATCCAAACTACAACAGTGCTTAAAATCCAAACTACAATAGTACTATTTGGGAAAAGTTAAAATGTTACATACAATTGTTTTGCCATTACAGAAACAAGAGTAACAGTTCCCAAAATTTAAGTATTGGAATCACTAATGAATCACTTTGGCTTCTTTTAAGTATAACAAACAAGCATTTATTTTCAATGTGTGTCTCTTTCTCCTTTCCTCTCCACCACCCTCTCAGCCAAACACATGTCCCTACCATTTCCTTTCTTCCAAGAATTGTGGTCTATGTTTATTTTCCCCTTTTCTTGTCACTGAGACCCCATAACCTTTCTCATTACTGTCATTTGCCCAATAAGTCTAATACTTTTCCCACGGTTCCACATAGGATGTCAGGAGAAGAGGGCACCCTAGACTCAGAACCATATGGACCAGTGTTCAAATCCCAGTGCTACCACTTCGCCATGGCATGACCTTGGGTAAGTTATTTAATTCCTCCATGCCTCAGTTTCCAACTCTGGTAATGGCCAAAATACTTGGATGAGAAGATGGTAGTGATAGGGACGACAATGATGCTGATGCTGCTGCTGATGAAGATGATGATGATGATAACAGGGTAAAAGTTGTGAACATGTGACACATACAGGAGCATTTGGAGCTTGCCAGTCACTGTGTGTGTTACCATGAGTGGTCAGAGAAATCTCCCCACAATCAAATATGGCCGATGCTTTGCCCCACATGTAGATAAGAAGACAGATCCAGGAGTTTTAATGACCCTCCATGGGCTGCTCATCTTGTGATTAGACCCTAGTCTCAGTCTATCCTTAGAACCCATCTAATGGTCCATTATTATACCCATTTTCTAGATAAGATCATTGAGGCTCAGGAGGGTACCAGATTTGACCACGTGATACAAAATTGCAGGTACAGGAGACCAGACTGTCCCTGGAGCATCTCTCCCCCAAACCTCAAAGTTTCATGGGCACATGGGAGACACTCAGTGGCTTCTAGCACAGCAGAGTAGGTGCCGGCCAGGTCAGGATGGCCCAGCCCTCTCCAGAACTGAGCACCCCATTCCTAAACTCACTCCACCAGCCAGGTAACAGGATACAAAGAAGTGCTTCGAAGCAGCACAAGTCTGGGGTGTGGACACTGCTCATTCTGTGGCCACATGGCCGAAGTGACAGCCATAAACGACCAGACGCAGTCGGGACACTCAGCCCTTTGCACACCTGGCCAGGATAGCCAGAGCCCACAGTCTTGTCTGGGACCAAGAGCCACTGTGACACATCATGGCTGGCCACTGCAAGGCATCTCCAAGGATGACAAGCATGGGGTGCAGTCAGTGATCTCTGGAATGCTCTAAAATGGGTTCTGCTGGGGGTTGGTTTCCTTGTGAGCAGTGGCCACTGTTCCCAGGCAAGGTCGGGACTGAAGTCCTCCAGCCATGGGGGCGGAAAGGAGAGCAAAGCGCCTCACATGTGTGAGTCATTTGGGTCTGAAATGCACACAGGCTGTGGCCAGCAGAGGACGGAGGACCAGGGCAGTTGGTTCCCATTAAACTTGGCAGCCTGAGAAATCTGTGTGAGCGGCTCCACGCTGGCCCAGCCCTGTCCTGGAGACTGGACTGCCAGAGCCCCTGGACAGCTTGAGAACGTCCCTCCTCTGGCCACTGACGCAGGGGGCCCAGCGTCTCCAAAGGCCTCAGGAGCGAGACTATCCAGAAAGCCTCTAGCCGCCACGGCTCCCAACCCGCCCCTCCCCCAAGGCCCCTAATTAGCTATTTACATGACACACCAATTATGTCGCTGGAAGAGTGGTTACAGGCGACTGGGTAATTAGTGACATTTCTAAAATACATTTCAACCACACAAAACGTGTTTACACAATGTGAAGGAACTGACTTCCAACCACAAAGGCGAACAGAGCTCCGCAAAGACTGAGAAAGCTGGGCCCTGGGGGGCAGAGGACCATGAGCTCTTAGAAGGTCAGGCAAAAGTTGGGGTGCCCTGTTCAAAGGCTGACGGTAAGTTTCTCTGAGATCTGAGGATTTACTCTGTGCAAACCCCTTCCCTGGGAGCTGGAGATACAAGACAGACCCCACAACAGTCTCCAGAGCAGTTGCTACCTGCTATCAGCATCCACATGTACACTTAGTGATTCAATCAACAAACATTAGGTGAGGATCTCTCCTGTGCCTGACCAAGAACATAAAGAACAAACAAAGCCAAGCCTCCCCCTTAGGGGTTTCCAGATCTGGATGTCCTTGGGACTCTTATTACCATCTTCTTGCAGCTGTGGCTGCACACAGAGAATACGCCAAGCCCTCTCTAGCTCAGCGCATTCAAAGACAGACACAGAGCTAGATGTTTTTCGGTGTTCCTGTCTTCATTCATTCATCCACTGATTCACAAACACAGTGCTGAGTCCTTGCGATAAAGTCTGGGCCCTGCCCCTGGCTGAAGTCACCAGACACCCTGTAGAGAGGCACAGAGGGGCCCCTGGGGAGGAAAGGAAGCTCTGCCTGTAGTAAGCCCCAGAGGGCTGAGGGCGAGAGAAAGATGTGTAGGAGTCTAGGCTGAGGGAGGGACTCCCCAGGACTGGGAGAGTGAACAGGCACAGAGGCAGGAAAGGGCCGTGGGGCCCAGGAAGACAGGAGCTGGGATGCCCAGGAGGGGCCAGCTCTGGACCACCCTGCTGCTTCCATCTCCCAGAGCGGATGGGAACAGGATCGAGCACTGGGTCAAGGAATGGTACAAGAAGAAAGCCAAGTCCAGCTCAAACTCTCCAAAAGGACCTGGGTCAGACAGCAGAGGGTCAGGGCAAGCCAGGCTGTGGGTTGGTGCTGCCCGAGCCATGCCTTTAATGAAGGAGAAAGATGCAGAGGTGCAGACACACAGAGCCCGGGAGGAGACAGAAGAAGCCCTCCCTGGTCTCCCATCGAATACCCTGTGACCCTGACCTTTAGCTTCCCCATATGAAATTGAGCCACCGCTGGCCCCTCCATAACGTCACTGTGGTGACAGGGAAAGGAGCCATAGCCTACTAATTTCTATCATGTCTTTAACATTTTTAAGTATCCTGCATCTGGCACCATTCCAAATTCCTGTATTAATCTGTCTTTTCCGCCTCACAGAACCTGTGGGGGCTGGTCTACTCTTTAGCCCCATTTTACAGTTGAGAAGAGCAAGATCAAGAGAGTGTGAGCAACTTGTCCAAGGACATGGAGTGAGCAGGCGGGTGGCTTTGGGACGCGTGTTCCTGTCGTGGCTGAAATGAGCGTGACACGGGCCATGGGGACTCCATGCACACACCTGCAACCGCTCAGCACAAGCTCCCGGAGCTCAAAGCGGCAAGGACTGAGCGAGTCCTGATAGGAATCTTGAGCACATGAAGGCCAGACCTCCAGCTGAATTCGTTTTCCGCTGCTGCATAACAAATTACTACAAATTGGGCGGCTTCGAGCAACTCATAGTGATTAGCGTACAGTCTCCGAGGCCCCAGCATGGCTGCGCTGACTTGGCCCGGGGTCTCCCAGGACGCTGAGCTTGCCAGCCGGGCAGCAGTCCCCTCCGCACTCTCAGACCCTCTTCTGAGCTCACGTAGTCTCTTGTCTGAGCCCTGCAGCTCCTAGCAGCAGCCTCCCTTCCACGTGGCTTCTCCACAGGCTGCACGCATCCTAGCATCTGGCATGGCCGAGGCCATCAGGAGTGCTGGCACTTGGCCTGGTGTCCCAGGTGGCACCCTGAAGTTGTAGGAGTGGCATTTCATGCCCTTTGTCACATCCTGTTGGTCAGAGGCAGCTCACAATTCTGCTCATGCTCAGGGAGAGGGACTAACACAGGCCTGTCCATGACACATAAAGTAGAGGTCCAAGCCAAAGCTATGTGCTGGTCCAGACAGAGGGAAGCACCAGCTAGTGCCTCCATGGGGCCACCTCTTTCTGGGGTTCTCCATCTGACACAAATAGCTTGATTCCGTTTTGGGGTCCACACACCTCCCTGCGTTTCTGAGATCTGCATGGGTATTGTTTTCTCGTCCATGACATGAGGGTCATGTCCTCTGCAGTGTAGCCAGCAGAGACCTATGCCCAGTGCTGGATGCCAGGCTCAGACCAAGGCTCTCTTGATATAGATTACCACATTTCACCAAACTAACTCAAGAGGGAGCACCAGGCAGCAGGAAGAGCATGTGCAAAGGCCCAGAGGTAGGAACAGATAGCTTTTTAAAAAAGAGAAAGAAGCCAATCATGGTTGCAGGAGAATAAACCAAAGGCAGGAGAAGGAAGATGAAGACAGAATGGATACAGGCAGAGCAGGCAGCCAGGGGCTTTCGGTTTATTCTGCATTCCACTGGGTCAGGGGATCAGCTCCCTTGTACAACTCAAGAACAGAATGGGGGTGCAGGAGCACATCGGCCATGACTCTTAGGAGTATCACCAGCCGCTCCCCAGCCTGTACCAATTAGGCCACTGATTCCATCGTGCCTGACTTCAAAGAGGAAAAGGACAGAGGATTTACAAAGGACAATAAACTTAGCCCATCGCAGGCTGCAAGCCCATAAACTGTGACCGGTCCTTCCGCTGCCCCGCACACCTCCCTCCCCGCCTTGCCTCCGAAGCTCTGCCTTCATCCACAGCCAGCGCAATAAAAATTTTAAAAATTATGAAATCCCACGCCACCTGGAAGGACAGATGCGGAAATCACATTTGCCGCGATGAATCAATTTAACTTGGAATGATCAAGCGTCGTAATGGGGCTGCCTGATGACAGAGTCACTGAGCATTGATGTCCAGAGACCCCTACTGTACCATGTGGGGCCCAGCACAAGTCCCTACCCCTTCCAGCCTCAGTTTCCCCACTTGGAGCCAACGGCTTTGGACTGTCTGGCCTATACCTCTAGAAGTACGCAGTGCCTCCTGGAATCCCAGACGTGCCCAAGCCGCTCTGGCCACTGGCGAGCACAGGGGGCACAGGGCGTGCAGGTGAGCAACTGCATGGTGCTGGGGGAGACAGGTGGGCTCCAGGCATCCAGGAGACTTAAAAACATGCACAGACACGGGGAGATGGGAAACGATCACACCTGAATACGAATGCAGAGCAGTAGCTCTAACAGCAGGCGATTCTTTCCCCTGCAAAGGGCACCTGACAAGGTCTGCTCCTGGCATCCAGTAACCAGAGACCAGGGCTGCTGCTCAGCATCTTGCTCAGTACAGCCCTGCCACAAACAACTGGGTGTCCCCAAATGTTGAGGAAAGCCCGGCAAAGAAAAAGGATGTTCACGCCAGGACTGTTCCAGAGATACAAAATAAAATTTTAAAACTCAAACCAAATGCAAAATACAAAGGAATGAGCTGTATGAGGTGTGCTGAACTCACACAAAAGCAATCTGATGAGGCAGCTTTGTGATCAAGCGCTCTGGAGACAGGCCATGCCCCCTGTCTCACCTCAAGCACTGATGACACAAGTGACCTGGGCCAAGTCTCTTCACCTTCCTGGATCTCCATTTACTCATCTGGGAAATGGGTACAAGAGTCATGGCTCCCTCATGAAATTGTTGAGACAAACAATTCCAATTCATTTCTGGAACCTGTACGTATTTGGTTTGGCAGCCAGCCCCAAATACAACCCAGAGAAACAGCCATGCCCACCAGGATGAGCCAGCAAGCAGCAGGGCGCAGCGACTTTAGACCCCTCCAGGGCACTGGACTGTACTCGCAGGATGCAGGCCTGGATGTCGCATTCCCTGGGCAATGCCCCAGGTTAGGCGTCCCACATGCCTTTTCAACATCGTAACCACCCAGAGACAGAGTCAAGCATCACCTTCTTTTTACAGATGAAAAAACAGGTTCAGAGAGATCAGTGGCATCCTTGACCAGGGCTGCCCACTGGTAGGGAACAACACCAAGATGCCTTGCCAGCTCAGTCTGAGGCTCAAGCCCGGCCCTGCATTGGACAATGTGCCTAAAACGCATGGCTTGCTCATGCTGCCTGAATGTACCAGGCCAAACAGAACGGCTGAGATGTCCACTCTCAGTCCTGAACATTACTGTGCCCTGCTTCCAGGCTCACGGGGCTGGCTGGCCTGGGGTCACGAGTGGAGGCTACACAGAGCTCTGAGGACCAAGGGCCCACAAGAGAACGTTGAGAGTGTGCACACAGCTTCTGGGGCTCAGAAACTCTCCTGCAGGAGAAGATGAAGCAACAGAGAGGAGGGGGCAGGAGTTCTGGGTAAAGTCTCAGAACCCCTGGATCGGCCACAGCTCAGTGCACAGCCCTGGGCATCTACAGGTACTTCTTTCATCTACGGAGATAGACATGATTGGGTTACATTTCTCCAAAAGTCACACATCTGCTTCCCTCACTGTGTCTCGTGGTTGGCTGCCCCGTGGCTAGCACAGTCTCATCTGTAAAAGGTGGGAATGATGGGATGCCCTGCTCACACCTGCAAACCATGGGCAATGTGGTCTGGGCACACGAAGGTGCTCTGGAAACTGTGGGCAATGTTTGTTCAATGCGCCTGTGTGAACGCGCTGAATTTATTCAGGGCCGATAACCGTTTCCTGGACACGGAAGACCACATGGCGACCGAGACCCTCACGGCGCCTCCCTGCCTGTTGCACATGAAAAGGCCCAGATTCAAAATCCAAGAGAATTAACAACCAACTCCTTCCCTTCTGAAGTTGAGATTAAAGAGAGAGGGAGAAACAGAAGAGTAAAAAGAGGGTGAGGCTGTGCTCTTTTGAGCGCGGGAGCCAAAACACACATCGCGAGCCGCACGGCTGGCCATAAATCCATCGCTCCGAGGGCTCTTCCCAGCTGCCTGGCGACGTGGGGAACAGTGCGAGGCCCCCACAACTGGCTGTAATTACCAGAGAGATAATTACCCGGGCAGTCCCGTCCCTCGCATGCCTCTCCGGCTCGGCAAGCAGGGAACAGCAGAAGCACAAGGCAAACTAGACAGTGCCTTGCCCGGTGCCCCCCGGAGCCTCTAGCCCCCAGCCGGGCAGGCCTCCAACAGCCCTGCCAAAACGCTCCCCCGGGAGCCGGCCGCACTGCTGGGTGAGTGCGCCAATGCCCTAAATTGTTTTATGTTTTTTGTCTCTCTGAATTAGAGGCCATTAAGAGAAGGCCACCCAAGGAAAGCAGGCACAAAACACCCTCGGTCACAGATGGACGCGAGGTCTGCTATGGCTCCTTGCTGGCTCGATGTTTGTCGCTTTCTTTTTCTTTTTGTTTTTTAAGCGAGGCATGAGCCTTGCATTTCATTTTCCTTTCTGAAATGGCTAATCTGTTCGGATCCCAGCTCTCACAGCCCTCAGGGTGTACAGAGCACGTTCTCGCTAGGCCGAGGGGATACCCTCGCCAGCACAGCTGGGCTTGGGCGAGGCCTGCGCACACACATGCTGTCCAGAGCAACCTTGGCGCACAGATGTGTGACTGACTGCAAAGTCCCTGAGAGAGGAGCACAGGTGAGCCGGCAGACGCACCGCGGGGCTCCCTACACATCCCCAGCCAGTGCCAACCCCGTGTGACTGCCGCTCTGCCACTCTTCTGGTCGCTGGCTAAGCAGGTGGATTCTGGAGTAACTTACCTGAGTGCAAAGGCTGCATCTTTCTCTCCACACCTGGGCGCTTTCTCATCTTCCTGTGTCTCTCTGTTTTCATCTGTAGTATGGGAAGAAGAGAAGTCTTACCTCCTGTGGTTACGGTTAAAATCCACTGAGGTAACATGTAGCACAGTGCTTAGCATCTGTATCAGTACATGTTAGCCACTATTAGAAATTATGGAAGTGGGACACACTGGTGCATATCTGCCATCCTACCCACCCCAGGGGCTGAGGCAGGCAGATGGCCAGTGTGAGGCCAGTCTAGGCAATTCTGTGAGACTTTGTATCAAAATGAAGCAGCCAGGTGTGGTGGCTCACACCTGTAATCCCAGCACTCGGGAGGCAGAGGCAGGAGGACTGCTGAGTTCCAGGCTTGCCTGGGCTACATAGTGAGCTCAGGGCCAGCCTGAACTACAAAGTGAGATCCTGTCTCAAAAAAAAAAAAGAAACATAAAATAAACAAAAGGGCTGGGGATGTAGCATAGTAGTACAGTACACTTAAATTCAATTCTAAGTACTACAAAAAAGAAAAGAAAATTTAAAAAGTTACTTGATGTAACTCTATCTTAGTTTACACTTAAATGGAGCCTAGCTCACCACTAAGTTTACACTTAAATGGAGCCTAGCTCACCACTCTGGGAGGCTGAGGCAGGAGAACCTCACATTCAACCCAAAACTGGGCAACTTAGTGAGACCCTGTCTCAAAATTTAATATAGCTAGGAATGTAGCAGAGCATAAAGGCCTTAGGTTTAAACCCAAGTGGAAGGGAAGGGAAGATCCTTTGGGGGAAAACTATAAAGATTAATTACATTTTTATGCAACAAGTACCAATCGCTAAATTTTATTAGACCTTTCTAATAATTGGGAAGCTCACTACTATTTGGCTAATAAAGAAACCAAGCCTCACAAGGTCATTCGTTCAAACATTTCTCTTTTAACATCCAATCTACAAGATCAGAAACATCGGGTCCAAGTCTCCTTTCTCTAGGATGACAATATACAAGAGCTTACCAGGGATCAGGCTCACTTTGCCTTTCTCCCTCTCTCTCTCGGAGCAACCTTACGCTTCATTTGGTTTCCTGGGTCAGGATTGGGAACTCTGAGATGGCAGAACTAAGCATTTGGGGTAGGAAAGAAGAACTCTGCATTATCATCACCCAAATACCATCGGATTCCTACCTCAGTCTTGTGAAACTGCCAAGAGAATATCAACAACCACCACCATGATCCATGTGTTCATCACCTCTGCCTCCACCATACCTCACCACCACCGCCACCGTCACCAGACCATCACTGCTGCCCCATCACGTCCCCCTCCGTCTCCCTCTCCCGTCACCACCCCCACTGTCATTTCTACCAACACTGCTGCCTCAGGTGAGGGAACACAGGCGGCACTGCCAGGCAGTCAGTGCGTGTTGGTGCTACTGAGCTCAAGACCACCAGAGGCCGTTCTCCACACATTTCCGCTGAGCCCTTGGACCATGGCCCAGCCAGCAGTGGGGAGGAGAATTTCTGGAGAAAAGAAGACATTGGAAAGATTAAGGTGAAGAGCCCTTGTTTGCATTGTCAACAATTATATGATTGGGTTGTCCTCCAAAATATACCTCCTGAAGAATGTCATCTCCCAGAAAAAGGGGGGGACACTCAGGGGAGGGGTGATTAAATCACAGTGTGACCCCCATGTGTTTAAGACCAACTGCTCTGAGTGTAGAACTCCCTTCTGCCCTCAGTCCTGCCTCCTGTCTATTTCTTGGGGGGGGGGGTCGGCTTGTGTGTTACCTTCGAAAAGCAGCTCATTCCCGGGTCAGGGCGATGAGCTCTGCACCTGCCTGCACAGTTCTTGTACAGCAGAGCTGACTTTCCAAGCATTTAAAGCCCAAACCCTGCTCCAAGCAGGGTGGCTGATGCAGGAAGAAAATGGAGATGGAGCTCATAGTTGAACCCACGTCTGTCTCTCTCTCTTTCCTAGGGTGAAGCTCCTCTTGCTGCCCTCCCAGGGCTTTGCAAGCTAAAGGTCCAGTGTCCCCGAGAAAAAGAGGTAAAAGTCCCCCAGGGAGGACAAACCAGAAGCCCCTCAGTCAATGGCAAATGGAAAAAAGAAGAAAAGTTCATGTGAAGATCTGTATTCAATACTGAGGTGCGCCCTTTCTTCTAAAGCTCCCGTACTTACGGTTAGGAAAAGAGCAGCTCTTATGCAACGGACCCCGAGTGATCAGTGGCCTCAGCCTCTCCTCCCTTCCCTGCCAGCTAAAGGGTCCGGGCTGCTGCTGTCCAGAGTCTTTTCTGCTGTGAACGGGACACGGGCTCGACCTTTGCCAGACAATCAGGCGCGGCAGGACCAGGTGGGGTTATTCTGATCCCAAAGCCAAGTCAGAGAGAACGGTGCCAGCGCAGCCAACAAGGAGACGCACAGGGAAGGAGTCCCAAGCCCGGAGCCGAGATGGGTTAGGAAGGAGGGAAGAGAGACAGGGGAGGAAACCACTGCAGAAAGGCTTTTAGGACTTAGGGTGTTTTCACACCCGAGCAGTTTAGCAGAGTTGGGGTTTACGGGAGTAGGAAGGAGGAGGAAGAGGGAGCAGCCAAGCATGAGCCCCAGATCTTCCTCCTGAACTCCTGAGCAGACTGTGGGGCATCCGTTCAGCTAAGGGACAGTATAAGGAGAGAACACTGGGGAGTGTGAGAAACTGAGTTGCATTTTAGACCTCTAGAAATCCCATGGCCTGAGAGACTCAAGTGCCAGTGTCCAGGATGCTTTCAGAGAGACAGACGTGAAGTTCAAGAAAGATGGGGAGCAAGAGACTCAATGGAAGCATCAACCTGTGCATAGTCCCAGAGAAGAATGAACTCCACAGCAAGCTTGCCCACACCTCACTCCCCTCCCACCTTGTCCAAGTTTGGAGCTCTTGTTCATCCTCAAGGGTTACCCTTTCTCTCCTGCCACTTGACTCTCAGAAAACAGTCTTAAGAGCAGTAACACGACCAAGGTCCCTATGGGACCCGTGGAGCCTGGGATCCCATTTCTGTTCTGGACTCTTGCAGTTGCAAGTAACAAACACCCAACTCTCACACCAGCTCAGGCGAAAAGAGAATTCCCTGAGAACGGGTCTGATCATGACCTCCAGACGCAGGACAGGTAACACAGTCAGCAGACGGGGGGAGGGAGAAGGCCATGGGAGGAGGATGAGGGGGCAGCGTGCTCAGACTGGGGCACACATCTGACGCTCGGGGAAGGCGGGACCCACAAGAGCCTCAGACTCCAGTCCAGCTGGAAGAAATGTTCCGCAAGGCCAACGGGAAGCCCCAGAGCAGAGGAGCTCCACTGTGGGCAGAAAAGGCTCCGGACCAGAGTCCCCACTGTGCTCAGTGACTGATGAGGCTGACGGCAGCTGAGGGACGGTGCGGCTTTGCATGGGCACTGGTGCATCCAAAGCGGCAGCGGCTGGAGATTTCCAACTATGCTGCTACTCACGGGAGCCCCCGGCAGCTGGAAGAGGCACTCAGGCACGGTGGGATCCACTGATCAGTTTAGAGCATGTCATTGGGTCCTCTCCCACCCCACACTTCGCTGTCTCATCCTTAGTTACTTTCTTGTCACTGGGACACAATGTCCAACACCTTACAGTTAAAGAGGGAGAGATTTATTTTGGCTCATGCTTTAGTTCATAGTTGGCTGCTCCAAGGCAGGATGGCACAACACAGAGATATAGCAGGGGAGAGCTGCTCATGGCATGGTGGACAGGAAGAAGAGAGACTGAAGAGAGGGGTGGGGAAGGGAGTTATAATCTTCTGGGTCAGGTCCACAGTGACCCGCTCTTCCAACAGGCCCTCCCTCCAATAGGAAAAAAGCCCCATAATCCTATGAGCCCACAAGACTTTAGGGGGACATCTAGACATAACCTTAACTCTGCTTCTCTCTCTCTCTCTCTCTCCCCCTTCCTTCCCCTCCCCTCTGTGTGTGTGTGTGTGTGTGTGTGTGTGTATATATATATATATATATATATGTGGATCTCTCTCTCTATCCTCATTCTCCATCTCCATTGGTACCTCTCATTTCTTTTTTCTTCCACATACAGTTGCCTCATGTTTCTTCCTGCTCATCTGACATAAAGCCAAAGGTGGCCTTTGCCAATTCTAACCTTAGATTACTCATGAAGAAGCTCTAGTTTCTAAAAGAGGGAGATCTACTCCCACTCAGCATCCCATTCTGACCTCAGCAGAGGACTCACACACCCACCCCACCTCCAAACCAACCCACTCCACCCTAGGAGAGGAGGACACTGTCAGGAGCAGGGTTCAGTAGGGAGGAGAGAAAGGGTCTCTGATTTAAATCCTTGGTGGGCAGCATAGAGAAGCAATGTAGTCCAAAAGTCAAAAAAGCCAAATCATAAACATCCACTGTCACTTTCAGGCAAGAAGAAAAGCAGGGGGAAAGGTGGATGTTTGCATAGAGGAGAAAATAGAAGAGGCTGCCATTTTATTTTATGAGGGGTCGCCATTTTACTTTGTAGACCATCAACTGAAGGTTCATTTGGCCAAAGTTACTACAGCTGGATTATATCCAGCACAAGGATAGGTGTAAAGGGAAAAAGGAAATTTTCAAAATAAAACAAATTCCATTTTCTTTTCAGAAAAATAAATACACATCATTGAGAAATGTTAGGAAGAGGAGGGAAATCTCAAAACTAAGCTCCAGTAGTGATTGTTGTCATTTCCAGATGACACATTTTGCAGATTCACAGCAGAGGATATGGAATTTTCCTTACATCTAAGTGACTTCAAACCACATATGTTTGGGGCCTTGTACACAATGGAAGTTCTTTTCTCACAGTTCTGGAGACAGAGATGTCTGGGATCAAGGTGCCAGAAGACTACTGTCTGGTGGAAGCTGTTTCCTGGCTTTCAGAGATGGCTCTCTTCTCTGTGTGTCACCACACGGTGGAAAAGGCAGGGCAGCTCTGAGATCCTGTTCGTGAAAGAGCTAATACCAACCAGGAGAGCCCCACCCAGTCACAACCCAGTCACCTCTAAAGACCCTGTCTCTTAATATGTCATCTGCACAGGAATTTCAGGATAGGAAGGACACAGGCATCCAGCTGGTAACACCATGTGACCTTGAGGGACAGCCTTTTGCTTTCTTAGTACCAATTGGGAAGAACGGAGAGGAAATCTATTTAAGATAACATTTTTAGGACTTGTGGTCAGTTAGACTGGGGAGCACCCAGCACAATACCCAGAACTTGGTAAGTATTGGTAAGTACTCCACACATGTGCATCTGATGTGTGTCAACCTAGAAGGCTCCACATACTTTAAGCTGTCATTGGCTTCCTGCCTTCAAATACCAACCAGCCTCACCAGCAGCCCTGAAAAAGCCTTTTGGTACCTAATCCAATGATCCCATCGGGTCCAGGGAGGGAAGGAAAGTGTTCCAAACCCAACAAGCTATTTCTGGAGATGAAACATCATCCCATTATTTGAAGAAAGGAGAAAATGAGGCAGAGAGTGGTTCTTCGTGTGATCCTATGCCTACAGTTAACTGCGCCTGGGGGAAGGTTCCATTAAGGGAGAGAGGTTTCCACATCCTAGAACACAAAGCACCTTTACAATTGCCCTTGATTTATGGCATCCGCGAGCCTGACTGCTGGCTCCAACCACAGCCCTTTTGGGGTGGGCCTAAGACTCTGCCCAAGCAAGAGATAGGCCCCAGGACAGGAGAGAGAAGAGGCCCAGGGATGCTTGTGTGCTCTCTTCCTACCCTGGTCCCCTTCTTGAGGCTGTGGGGACAGTTTGCATTTGTGCAAAATTCTTCCTCTCAGGCATTTGTTCTCCTGTCTTTGAGAAGCTCATCTGGTCCATGGAAATAATGTTTCAGGGCAGAGGTTTCAGAAAGGAATGCAAGCATACAAAGGATCTCCTTTCCGGAGACTGATTTGTGGACTCACTGGCTGCCAGAATACAGCACCAGCTACTCTTTGGACAGATGAAATAAAGCAGATGACAATGAAGAAAAGGCTGCCTCAGGAAGTGCTGACGGGAGAGACCCGCTTCTAGCCCTGACAGGTGAGTCGTGAGGACTGAGATCCCTGAGAGGCTGCACAGGGAAATGCCTGTCTCTTCAGCCTAACTTCTTCCTGGGGAAACAGTTCTATGGCTTTGGGAAAGAGTTAAACCAAGCAGCACCATGGCAACTCACAGCATTAAAACGCATAATCAGAATCATTCCTACAATTACCGGGTGACTGCTACCATGTTAAACATTGCGCTACACTGAACCTAAGTGGCTCAGCATTGCCGCTTAGTCCCCATCTCTAAAAGGGGAAACTGAGGCTCTGTAAATAGAAAAAAAGAGCCCATCTACTGCACTCCATAGACACAACAGATGTTTCTTGCTAGCTAACAAGAGGACAAGCCCAGGAATGATTTTATCATCTTTATTCCTAATAACACTCGAAATGGGGCAAATACCTATCAAGGGAATGGACTGACATAGGATGGTATACTCATGCAGTGAAATGTAAAATAAAAGTTAAACAGCTGCCACACACCACCACATTGATGTCAAGTGAAGAACTGGAAAAAAAAAAAAGTATAGCCTGGTTCCATTAATGTGAATTTCAAGGGCAGGCAAAACTAATCGATAGAAAACAGAAGTCGAGGCAGTGATTATGTGTTGGAGAGGGGAGAGACTGGGAAGCAGCACAAGGAATAATACTATAGGATGTTATGTCTTGATCTTGGGTAGTGATTTTGCACATGGAGACGCATGCCACTAAGCACTGAACACCAGTGTACATTACATAGTTCACTCGCTGTGTGTGTTGTGCCTACATTTGCAAGGAAAGACAGAAGGGAGTGAGAGAGAGGAAGAGGGAAGGAGGGAAGGAGAGAAAGAGGGAGTGAGAAAAGAGAGCAAAGAGATCAGGGTAAAGTAAATGGTAGAACTGGAATTTGGGCCCAGGACTGCCTGCCTTCAGAATACAGGTCACCACGTGGGTGACACAGCTCCATAGTGCAGCTCCTATTGACTGTTGAGCAAAGCCTTGTTGATGATGGATGGGTGTCTGTTTGTGGAAACACAGCCATGTGAGCTCACAGCATTTAAGAGTTAGATCCCAGTGAATTCTCTATGACCTTTACTGTCACCCTTTCAATACTGCTCATAGTTCCTGATGAGAAAAATTTAGCGGCAGCAAAGATACAATGCTTTTCTGCTGCAGGCTAAAGCTTCATGGTGAACCTGCCTCTTGTTCTCGGGCCATCACTGAGGGGCTGTGCACAAGGAGAGCAGAGACAGGTATTGATCCCTGGTCATTATGTAAATGCATATGGCGGCAGGCAGCTCTGCTCAATAAACCCCTGACAGGGACGACTCCGGCCTGAGTGATAGCCCCAGCGACACCCACAGGCTTCTCACAGAGCCACAGACTCAGTCTCCCCAACTGAGTTAGGGGAAATGTTGCTAGGTCCATCTGACCAAACCAGAACGGGATGAGGCTAGGCTTTCCCAAAGGAGGTGATATATCTTACATCTAATAATAGTGGTAACAACTAATAATAGTGGTAAAATGAGTCCCCTGGACACATGTTCTTGACACAGGATTCTGAGTCCATAGGTCAGTCATTTGGCAAGTACGTGGGGAATGCTGTCCGTTCAAGGTTTCTGGGCAGGGAAGGAAACCCACAGCTGGGATCAGCATCTGCGCTGATGAACTGGGCCTCCTAGAATAAAAAAGGGCTTGATGTCACTGACTGGCTGCCAGCCTGCAGGCTCATCTCTTCCGAGAATAGTCCAGGAAGGATATGAGGAAGTGCTTCTAGGATACTACGTGTGGTTCTGCAAAACGAAGTACAGCCTTAGCACATTTTTCCACCTATCTTTGAGACTTGAACCCCACTTTCTGCAGAGTTCTAATTCTGCAGAATATGGAGCTTTGAAGGGGTATACCTCAAGTACACACACATACATTCAGTCACACATTCACTCACACGCATGTGTAAGCACATACACACATTTTAAGAGGCTTATATACAAGCTCATAATTCTTCCTGGACATCAAATGGCTCTTTATAGGCTCCATTTTGATGACCTAAGTATCTTGCAAATTAAACAGAAACATATGGATTAAATTTCCCTCGAAGTACCAGGACTTTGAGGAAAAATAAGGGGAAAGAAAGAAATGCTGGATGGTCACATTGTGGTTTTGCCTTTCCTTCAGATTCTAAAACTCTGCAAATGCAGCCTTAGAGAGCCTGCCAAACCCATGTGACATCAGTCCCCACATCCCACCGACGCCCTCCCCCCAAGCCTCTTCTCCACGCCTCCTCTGTGGGCAAAGGATGTGGAACGCCAGATCAGTGTTCTAGTGTATTAATGAGTGGAAGCAGAACCTCCCAGACAAGCTGGCTTCTTCAAGGAAAGAATTCAGACACAACACCCTTTGTTTTCCTCTAAGAGCCATGTAGTCATGACGAATGGGGAGTGACAGAGCCTGGATAAGGACAGTGCCATCTTGTACTTCTCTGGCACGCTGGCATAAAGCCATAGTAGCAGAAAGCTGTTTTTCTTAGTCTGGCTAAATTCCATTTTCTCCTTGTAAGTGGAAATGTACTCCTCCTGCTATTCACGTGGTTGAGAACTTTGGTTTCCATGATACACACGTGAAACACAACCTGCCAATCAGAGCACCTTGTTAGTGATTGGCTCAGAGATAAGCACATGACAACTAACAACCAATCAGGGAGGCGATATTTCGTCATTGGTTTTTCCTTGGAATTACTGAAGGGAGCTTCCTTTAAATTGTATTTAGGCTAGACGAATAGAGTATTAATCTGGACTCACTGGTAACCATCTCGGTATGTTATCAGGAAGGGAAATCTGCTTGGTAATGGACCTTATGTAGATGAAAACAAGCCCCAACAGTGAATAGGATAAAACTAAGCTGTGAATGTATAATTTGCGCCCTTAGATTGAGCCATACCTAAATTCACATTTATTGCTATTTTTGAGCCTATAAACTGTTTCATTTAATCATATGGAGTTGGTTTTAACTGCATATCCTGATTAACCCAGTCTCACATTATTATGAAACATCTTTTCTTTGGGAACTATTTCCACATTCATTTTAGTCGTGGAATAGTAACAATAAAAAATCTGTCACTCCTGGATAGTGCTTTGTGATTTCCAGAATGTCTTCACCACGGATGAATATACAGGGTGGCCATCACAGCTGTTAGAACCCACATCTAACATCTAGCTTAACTGGTCCGTTTTCATTCCCAATACACTGATTAATATTTTAATATTATCTCTGCTTTTATCTATATGATCACCTTTATACCAAAAATCAAAGCAGGATCAAAGACTGATGCCAGAAAGCCCATTTTATAGATGAGCAAGATAAAACCTGGGAGTGACTTTTCCAACCTAATAAGTGGCCAAAATTGGGTTTAAAATAAAGGCTTTAGTTCTAAAGGGTTTTGTTTTGCACCTCACTGTGTTCTTCAAAGAATGTGAGGATCCCTGGGTTATATTTTCCCACCCCTAGTCTTCAGAATCTAGGCTGAGGGACTTACACATATTGAGTTGTCAAACCCCAAGCAGTAGGGCATTCTGCCTCCTTGTTCTGCATGTAACACAACTCATTACTTCAACTCTAATCACTTTGTTAGGAAGTGACAACAACCGGGTTGGAACTCTGATCTGCCTACTTGACAATACTTTGTGGCTCCTACCCACTGTGAGTAGGGGCAGGATACACAAATTCATATTAATCATAGGCTAAAACAGAAAAAGGACACTATATCTTTGGGTTTTTATATAATATAAAAAATTAGGGCAAAAAAAGAAAGCAACAGAGCTTGGGTCATCAGGAAAAAGCTATTATATTAGGGTTTCAAATTAACTCAACGACCATTATTTATCATTTTATGATACTGTGGCTACTCACAGAAACTTGATAAACTATATTAAGTCCAAAGCTGATGGGGCTGTTATGGTTTAGATCAAAAACGTACCCCCAAAGGCTGCATGTGCTCATAAATGGGGCTGTTGGGGCTGTTGGAAAGGGAATTAATCATGGTGGTGAAACAGCTGACCTGCTATGAAGAGTCCAGGTCTGATTAGAAGAGGCTACTGGGCACACAGCCCTTCCTGGCTCCTCGTTCTCTCTGCTTCTTGGCTGCCATGATATGCACAGCTTCCCTCTGCCAGGATCCTCTGCCTGCCATTCCTGCCTTGGGGCCAGCAGACCACGGACTGTAACCATGACCCAAAATAAACTCTCCTCTTTTGAGTTGCAGGTGTCAGGTACTGCGTCTCAACAAAATGACTTAAGACAGGAGCTTAGTTACAGAGAAGCAAGGGAGTCTCTGGAAAAACTGGGCAGTTAGTACTCAAAAGCATGTAGCTATGAGGAAATTCTAGAATATTCAGGGAGGCAGCTGGCCAATCTTTATTTATTTATTTATTTTTTTGAGACAGGATCTCGCTTTGTAGTTCAGGCTGGCCCTGAACTCACTATGTAGCCCAGACAAACCTCCTGCCTCTATCTCCTGAGTGCTGGGATTATAGGCATGAGTCACCACGCCCAGCATTGTGGTGTGTGGTTACTGTGGATAGAACTCAGAACCTTGCACTTGATAGGCAGACACAAGAACTGCTGAGCTAATTCCCTTGCCCCAGCTAGCCATTCTAACTCAGGAATAGTAAACCAGTTCTACTTTGCATATCAAGTCTCATCAACAGAAAGTGGCTGCCTAGAACATGTCTTTGGAAACAGTGGCAACCCTGGAAGGGGTCAGAGGAAGAGTTTGGAGATCACTTAGTGATGTCTACTACAGACTCAGGCTGGGTACAGGATAGCACAAGGGCCATGTACCCCCACCATAAGCGTGCTGAGTGTGCCTTCCACTGAAGTCTAAACACACAAGACCAAAAGACTACTATCTGAAGGTATACAATAGCACATTATTTTCTGTGATATGAAGTTCAGAACTGATTTAATGGACAAGAAGGAGTGATTATGAATTCCTCAATAGGAAAGGCTCCAAATGAAATATCAACCATGGAGTGTGGAATAACTGGGGGCAACCAGGCTAGTTTGGTCCCTGGTCATTCACAGCAACTTCCTTGTGTGGGGCCAACTGTCAGTCTCAAAGTGATGCCTTGTAAAGATGAGATAAATTATGTATATATATTTGCTAGTGGGTAAAAGCTCACATGCAGAGCAAGAAAACACCCAGGATTCACCACAACTGCTGGATTGCCTAGTGGAATACCAAATTTCCCTTGCAAACCCCTGTGTCATAATGGTCAGAAGTTCATCTCAATTGTATTTTTGATACACTGTTGCTCAGAAGAAAATGATGTCACCAAAGACCAAGTTGTGACCCAGTGTAGTCACTAATCACCGTCTCGTGATACTTTATCGGCATCAGATTAATTACATGTGTTGTGTACTAGCATAAGCCTTCTTGTAAACTTTTACCTTATTTCTCCTCACCATAACCCTAAAAGGTACAAGTGTGCCTATTTTACAGATGAGCAAACTGAAACTTAGTGAGATAATGGAATTGCCCAAGGTTGAGGTGGAGATCGAAATCAAGCCCATCCATGGTCATGGCTATGCTCCTTATTGTATAGTCACTAAGGCCAGGAGCCTGCACATATGGCCTCACACTGATCTTCCTCCACTGACAACACAGAACGCAAACTACAGACAAGCCAGTGATCACCTGGTGAAGAGGAAGTCTACCCCCTGTCTTTCCAGATGACTTCAGCCACCATGCCACAAGAACCCCACCATTAATTCTTACCTTAACTACACACACCAAAATACAGCCAAGGAAGAGCCCTAAGTGGGCCCCATCCTCAAATATCATTTCCAAAGCCTTTAGTACTATGTCTGAAGGATTAAATGCAATTCTGAAGTTGGGGAGAGGGACCACAGATTATAATTTCATAGAAGATAACTGAGGTTAAATTCAGGTTTCCAAGGTCTTCCTAAATCTTCCTGGAAGCCTGAGGTTTATTTCAATTTCCAGAGACATCTAGAACTTCCAATTTCTAACTTTGATCTTCTCCCTTTATATATTCTATTTAGGACAATGACCCCACCCCACCCCCAAAAAACACACTAGATTCATCTAATGCCATATTGTAAATACATCTCTGAAAAGTTGGATGGCAACCAGAAACTCCCATTCTGGTTCAAGAAGCCTTTGTTTATTTAACTGATACATTATAAGTCAATTTTCTCTTACCTTTAACCCCTTAAAACGTTCTGTGGTTTTCATAGATTTCCTTTTCACATGTACAATGACACCAGCTTCTATTTTCATTATATATAAAAGCTGTATACTTTCCATCAAGTCCAGTTTATTTTTTCAGTAAGAATCTATTTCAGAGTATGAAAATAAGGATTAGAGTTTTCCCCCCCTAAAGTTAAAGAATTGTTCTTCTTCCCCTTGTCTGTAGTTGGATCTGTACAAAAGAATTTTTTAATGTCACAGAAGTATAACTATCTGATGTATTTATTTGGAGAATGAAAATTTCAGTGGTTCTGTTTCTAGTGCCTCATCCTGTATCAGGCAGGATAGGCTTGAGTTTTGCTACAGGTAATGTGTGTGTGTGTGTGTGTGTGTGTGTGTGTGTGAGAGAGAGAGAGAGAGAGAGAGAGAGAGAGAGAGAGAGAGAGAGACCCTGGTTTCAGGCCTTCAACAGAGAAGCTCTACTCTCTTTTACACCACAGTTCTATAGCAGTCAGCAGGGATCACCTCCTGTGCTTCATTCTGGCGCCAGGCTGTGATGGACAGCCAGCATTCAGAAACCTCCAGGCCACCGTGGCAGAAAGACAGAACATGGTTGGTTAATTGCACTCTGGCTCTTAAAAAGTTCCACCCAGACGTCTCATGCCAAAGTGAGTCACACATCCATGACCACTCCTAATTTCACACTGCAGGAAAAATGCAAGCTCTTGCAGTGCAAAGTCAGGGAATACTGAACAATATTGATGACCTTCGCCTTGGCCACATCATGTTATCTGGGAGAAAGGTGGACCTTCAGGAGTGATGAGAGTCCATCTTTAATAAGTGCTTATTGTGTACCAGATATAAGCTTAAAGGTTTCGCGTGCATTGTCCCATTAACCTTATGACAACTATGAGACATGCACTCCACTGGCCTTTAAAGATGAGGACCTGGAAGCTGGGTCCTTTGCTCAAGGTTACCAGCTCATGAAGAGACTTGACCCCAGGTAGTCATGCTCCAGGTTTTGTGCTCCTTGCAGTTCTACAGTAATTCTTACATCTACTAATATTCCTCTCAGTCCAGTTTTCCTCAAGCATGCAAAGAAAATAACAATCTCTACCTCTTATGATTCTTGTTGTGGGTTACATGAGAAAATAAAACAAAACTGGTCCCTGAAGCATAGTTTTGCTATATACCATTTGAGTTTGACCTCCATGGCCACAGAGAAAGATGACTGGCAAAAATGTATTAATCCAGCCTTATAAAGGTAAAGCCTGAGTATCAGAACAGGACACTTCTCTGCCCAAGGTCACACACAGAGAAGGGGCAGGACTCGGATTCATGTCTTTTGGGTTATAAAGCCAATGTTGTCCCTGTCCTCAGAGTAATATAAAATCAAGGATCCTAGCACCCTCAAATAAATCACCATTACCCAGGCAGCTGCCAAAAGCAGTCGTGGTTTGAATTCAAGAATATAGGCTTTGCCACCTGTTTGCCTTATCTATTGTTGTATAATGTACTATCCCAAAATGGAATGACTTGAAACACCTATTTATTATTTTCACATATCACCATTCTCTGGCCTGAAATCTGAGCTGGGTTCAGCTGGACAGTTCTCACTGTGAGGGTGACTGGGGTTATTCAGGTGAACTTCTAACATCCAGGATTTTTTTTTTCTAGCATCCCCAGGGATTCGACAGTGGCCCCTGTGACATCACCGAGACTGGGTGGAGACATCTGGACGGAAGCACTCGGGTGCATCCTTCTCTTACTCCTATGGTCTCTGAGCATCTTACTCATCAAAACTAGTATCATTTCCACTAGTCAACAGTCACAAAGCCCGTCCAGATTTAAGGGGCAGAGACATTGCCTCATTGCTCTATAGGAAGCATGTGGGACAGATTGTGTGGCATTTTGAGCTAAACCTCTAATTTATCCTTGCTCTACAGCAAGCACAACTGAGAAGAAAGAATGATTATCTAAGGAACCTTCAAGAAAGATTATCTAAGGAACACCCTTATCTCTAAATCTTCTGACTCCCCCTGTCATAAAAACTTAAATGAAGCTTACTGCCCTCTAATAATTGTCTTTTCTTGAACATTTATTATATGTCATATACAAGCCAAAATGCTTTATATGCATTACCCCACAAACATTTTGTGACAGCCTTCAGAAGTAGGAACTCTTGACTTCAGTTCACAGGTAAGGAAACTAAAGCTTTTTAGGTTTTTTTGTTTGGTTGGTTGGGTTGTTTTTTTGTTTTCTTTTGGTACTGGGGATTGAACACAAGGCCTTCACCTTACTCACCCTCTAGTCTCTTTAAATTTCTAAATTGCCAGGGCTGTGTTCAAGCTTGCAATCTTCCTGTCTCAGCCTCCCAGAGTTCTGGGATGTGGCCATGTATCACTATGCCTGATACAGTTCCCAGATTGAAGTACCTTCACCAATGTAACAAAAATGGGATACAAAATTCTATTCATGTGCTTTGAAATTTCTTAACCCCTCTGTTCCCTGGGCAATAATTACTGCCACAGAGAGTTTGTATAGCACAGATCTACGCTACTGCACAATGTCATATGGCTTCCTTCTTATAAGATGCAAGTTCCACAGTCACAGGATGGAAAGACCATTCCGGACCATCACAAGTGCCAACTCTAAGGAGTATCTCGTGTAGCCAGCACTTGAGTGAGCAGAACTCTCCAAATTCCTTCCTAGAAAGAGTAATCAGGCTGGAGGTCCTAATTAAGAATTTTAAAGTCTGCAGTCCTGTGCAGTAGAACTTTCCAAGACGTGGGAACCTCTGTGTCTACACTATGCAATATAGCAGCCACTAGCCACATAGAGATGTTGCACACGGGAAATTCAGCTAATGCAAATTAGGGACTGATTTTTATCTGTTATATAAATAATCCTGTGTAACCAGTGACTACCATGTTGGATTGTGCAGGCATAGAAGGTTCAAATTCAATTGCTGATTTCATCATCTGCAGAGCTCTTTAAACTTGCTCAACCAGGACTCCATCTACCATGCTTTCTGGTACCACCCCAGACCCCTGTCCTCCCTCCACAATCTGCTGTGTTTGGCTGCCATGGCACTATGTTAAATGGAAATTTCTTTTTATTTAGGAGGCCACTCCTAATCCTTCCACCAGTCGCCATTATTCCCTCTGCATTAGACCCCATCAACCTCTCTCACTGATATCACCTAGCTTTGCCTAAAGATGCCCGAGTTTGAAAATATTATTCTACAGTCACCTTCCATATCTTCAGGGTTCACAGATACTGCAGATCAAACTGTAATGGTATCTGATCAGACAGAGACTTTTCTCTTGTCATAATGCATTCCCTGACCGATACAATGCCATAACTACTTACATGCATATGGGAGAATGTAAGATGTCATTTGCAAATATGACATCATTTTACATAAGGGACTTCAGCATCACAGATTTTGGCAGCTAAAGGGAGCACGTGGGGATCAGGCTCCATGGGTACAATGGGTAGCCATGCTCTGCCTCACGTTATCCTTGGTCTCTGCTCTGAAACATGCCTTCTGGAGGTCCCCAACACCTGATGACTTAATCATTTCTGCCCTACAGTAGGGTTCATCCTGTCCTTCCTGAACTTCCTTTCAGCTAACATCATCTGCTGCCACCTCGCAGGCCTGGGCTAATCAAAGTATCAGGGTGAAGGAGGGATCCAGACTTCCTGGATGTAGTGACTGTGAATGGCGGAGTGCAGCCTCCCTGGTGCTGGCACCCAGGGGCTGGGCCGGAGGGTTAGCTCAGTGGTTCTGACACCTGTCTCGCAAGCGCAAGGTCCTGAGTTCGATCCCCAGAAACCACATATAATGCTGGGCATGGAGACACGCCCACCAACAATCAACACCGCATACTACAATGCCGGACGTGGTGGCTCATGCCTGTAATCCCAGCACTCGGGAGGCAGGGACAGGAGGATTGCTGAGTTCGCAGCAGCTTTCCTGGGCACCATAGTGAGCTCAGGGCCAGCTTCAACTACAAAGCAAGACCCTGTCTCCAAAAAAGAAAAAAAAAAAAAGTTGTGCTGACATAGGTAAAAGAAGGCAATATGTTGATGGGCTTCTGTTTTATAATCTTAATGGTTCCAAGGCATTTCTGACAGCTGTAAAATTATTTTTGATGGGAAATATTTGGACAGGGACCCTAAACATTCTCTCCAGCAGGTATTTTTAATCCCAGTTCTGTGAACCCCAAGAAGTCCAGGGTTCCATACATGAGCTTCAATGGCTCTGTGAATTTAGGTGAAAAATATATTTTTATTTTTGTGAATCCGTAAAAAAGTTTTTAATATTAAAGACAGGAAAAAACAATGATGATATTAAGCAACCTCTGTGACTTTGCCACCGATACAAACTACAAAACTTCAAGGATCAGAATGTGTCGGGTAACATTCACCTGATCATTATTTTTATCTGATCACTACAGCTAGACTAGGCCTAGTTATCTGATGAATTAATTGGGGAAAAAAACCTATACATTTCTATAACACTTAGCTGTGGTTTTCAAATCTTAATACAGCATTTAAATACAACAGGCCTTTTGCAATCCTGCATATTTTAGTTATGAGTATAGGAATATGTATTTCCAATCTGCCAGATGGGTCCCTCACATATCACAGGTCAAGAGCCAGCCTTACAACAAAGATTTGCTTATGCTCAGCCTTGCTGGGTACAACCCACTGCCTGGAGGGTGGCACAACCTCTTAAGCTCTGCTTCTCTTCCAGAAACGGAGTCATCTACAGGCGCCTCACTTCCCTACCCAGATTAGTGCCACAGATCAGGTGTGAACAATCCTCTTATCTGGTTCCAAGCACTGTGCTCAAGTTACACACACATGCTTTTAATTCAATACCACACATCAGACATATATTAATTTAATCTTCCCTTGATGGCAGAGGTGATCTCCCCTTTAAAAAGTTGGCAGTTTACATTTCAGGAAAGTTAAGAAAAGCGTCCAAGTGCAGACACCAGACTGGTGGGGCCTCTCCCGTCTTGGTTTTTCAGTACTTCACATTGAACCCAGGGCCTCCTATGTGCTGAGCCGCACACCCTCCCCCTTCATGAAACAGGGTCTCACTGAGTCACTAAATCCTTCAGGCTGGGCTCCAATTTCCAGTTTTCCTGCCTCAGCCTCCAGAAGGGCTGGGATTATAGGCGGAGGGGTACACCACCATGCCTGGCAGGTTCCCTCTTTGCAGGCCAGTAAATAGGCAGCAGGGAAACTCCAGGATCCTAAAATCAAAAAGGTAAAGGGCTGTACTTTTTCTCTCACTCCTGCTGAACCCATTTAAGTACAACCTGAAACTGTCTCGTATACTGAAAGAGTTCTACGCAAATAACAGTCACAGAGGGCTGTCAGGATTCAGTCAGAAGCTCTCTGAGCCTCCATCCAGATGCAAAAGCCCCAAACCTGGGAGCTGTTCTTGAAACCTTCCATTCCTCACAGCCCGCTCTCCGTCACCGCGTCTGCAGTGAGCCTTCCTCACCTCTACTTCTGACGTGTTCCTACTTATTCCCAAGCCTCTCACCTGCCTGGTCCAAGCCGCCATGCCTTTCCACCTGGGCTAGAGCATTCTCCCTCCTCCCCACCTGAGCCGGGCCCCTGGCCTCCACTGTGATCCTGGTCCCTTCTCCACTCTGAAGCTCAAGTGACTGTCACATTCATAGCACAGTGACAGGAGCCCCTGGACCCACCTGTGCCCGAAGCTGCAGCCCTGTGGGTGTTTCTATTTGTTACATCAGCCAAATTTTTCCCTTTCACTAAAATTACTTTTAGCTCTGTGACCCTTGCAACTAATTCACCTCAATGCTTCTTTCTCTGGTTGCTCTGATTACTCCTTAGTTACCTTTTGGCCTCAAGTGACTTAACCATTGCTGACTATGCATTTGGCACACAGTAAACGTTTGCGAAAATGAATTGACCTGGACAGGATTTGGAGTTTTAGAACAGACATAAGGCTGTGCCCCTGATCCTGAAAACCCCACAAAAAGTCACAGCATGAAGGCATCCAGGGCAACCAAACAGCTGACAGCACATCCGGCACCCAGGCCTCTGCTCAGGCAGATTTCAGAGCAGAGTAGGGAGTTTTTGTCACTGTCTCTAATGTAGTTTCGCTTACTTCCCAAGCCACAGAAAAAGGCTCACGTGTCCTGGATGTCTCTTATTTTCAAGTCCAGTCTGGAAGAAAATGCACATGCAGAAAATCCTGTAATTACCAGATCTGATTTTCATTTGAACTTTTCCTCTCTGACATCACTTCAAAGTTCCCCAGTGACTGGCAGCCACCCAGGCCCTGCTGCATGCCTGCCGTACCAAATCTCGAGTGGCTGTGAATGTGTGTGGGTCTGTGTGACTGTGCAAGTGGATGGGAGTTGTATGTGTCTATAAATGAGTGAGCATATCAAGGAAAGTGACGGGTGTGCATAAGTGTGGCCTATGAGTACATCTTGGATAGCTGTGTGTTGTGTGTCTGAGTGTGAATATTGTATGAGGCTATGAATGAATATGAGGGTGAATGTCACAAATGAATATGAGACAAATGTGAATGTGTGTGTGTGTGTGTGTGTGTGTGTGTACATTGATGTATAAGCTTGCAAGAGCTTTACAAGTGGCAGTGGCATCTGAAAAGATGCCTTAGGGTCAGGTGAAAATAGAAAGATAAGAGGACGTCAGGGAAACACACTGCCTGAAGGTGAGCACATATGATGGGGACTGAAGACAGAGGGAGACACACCCTGTCCCACAGGAGGCCTCTATGTGAGAAGGCAAGAAGGCTACAGGCAACTGGTCTACCCACTGGAGACTCCCACACACCTGTGAAGGGACCCTTGGATGGGAGAAGCTCAGAACACGGTGCTTCCTTGGAGATGGACACAGCTCGAGAGGAAAGCCTGCCCAAGTGGTAGAGGGTGAGATCCTGGAAGGAAAACCCCAACCTTGTGGTGGAACAGTGGGGACTCAGACCTCCAGAGCCAGGTGTCCGGGGTTTGCCTGCCCTGATCTCCACACCCCAAGGGATTCTTGCATTGTTACTTAATCTTCTATCTTCCTCTCTCAGCTGCACAGTTTTGGGATCGAGGGCATCACCTTCTCTGTTCACTGTAGTTAGCCCAGTGCACAGAACACAGCCTGCACACACCAGAGGCTCAGTGTACATTTGAAGAGTTAATTAACTGATGAACTGTACGCCAGCACTACTCAAGCTTTAATATACATGAAAACCAAGCAAAGATTGAGTAAAAATGCAGACTCCAGGAACTCTGCATATGCTGGGTCTCCACATATCTAATAAGCTCCCAGCAACCCTGAAGTACCCAGGCCACAGAGGACACCAGGGTCACCAAGTATTAGAATTCCCACTTACTTGAAAGTTCAGAAAATATAATTATGGAAACCACCTACATCCATGGATAGATGACTGAATTAAAAAGTGGTACATATTGCTATATATAATACATCTATATGAATATTATTCAGCCTTTACAAAAGAAGAAAATCCTGCCACTTGCAAGCATATGGGTAAACCTGGAAGGCATTATGTTGTGTGAAATAAGCCAGGTATGGAAGGGCAAATACTACATGATTTCACTTGTATGTGAAAAGCAAAATAAAATAAAATGAAGTAAAAGCAGAATCTTGTGGAGTCAGAGGCCACATTCAAGCCTGCATCCCACGTAGGCTACTCAGAAGACTTTCATTGCCTAAGCCTCAGTTTCTCCCCCTGTCTAGGGGGCGGTGCCTTGTTGGTGAAGCCGCCTCACCAAACACCAAGTGGGCATCAGTCTGCCTTCCCGGCTTATTGGGTGCCACACGTGCCTGGTGAGCACAGGTGATATGTGAAAGCATTTCCCTGATGTTAAGGAGCATTACCATTGTTATCATCATTGAGGTAAATTGATTTACAGAAAGCAGGTTAGAACAAAGACCGGAGGAAGCAAGACTGTTCTGGAAAACAAACCAGGGGGCAAAGGGGCTCCCAAGCAGCAGAGCCGGGCTTTGTGGCAAACACAAACATTGTTGCTGCAGGGAAGAGAAAGGCTAATGAAAAACGGAAGGGAAAATGAGTATTTTCAAGCTTTAAAGGAACTCGTTTTACCCCCAATCCAATTTAGAGAGGAAAGTGCAGTTAGATATAATCACGGGCTGACAAAGAGCAAATATTTGTTCCGGTAAATACACTCCTCTCTCTTGACTCATTTGAAACATTTTCTGCTTTCTAAAGAAGCTCTTCTGAATGCAGGGTGGCAAAGAATCACCTGCGAGCCTGTTCCAAGACACAATGAGTTGCTTTCCGAGTAAAGGTCACCAGCCCGGGATACACCTGAACTCAGGGCCCAGGCAGGTGTCACGAGGGGTGGCCGGGGGCAGGGAAGGCTTTGTGGCACTGCCATTTAATATGCTAATGGAGGCAGCACTGGATTGTGACCTCTCAAACCAAGGACAGTGTGTGGGGTAAACTGAGGCTTCTCTCTGGAGGGATCAGAGAGACCCTGCACTGGGATTTGGGTCCCTCTTTTGTATCATTTGGCACGCAGATGTCCAGCCGCAGTCTGACAGGATCACTGGCCCACAGAGGCGTGTCACTTTCTCAGGCCACACTGAGGAAGCAAAATGAAGGGGAGAACAACACAGGTGGTATTAACTTCAATGAAGTTTTATTTGACCCCAAGTCCCTCAAGTCATAGCACTTCGACATGCAATTAATATAAAAATGACGGGCACAGTTTACACCCTTTTCTTTTTTATCTACCAGGCCTTCAGAGTCCCACAGGAACTACACACGCACAACCCACACGTGCCACTGGAATCCGCAGTGGCCACAGTGGCCGCCCCACAGAAAATCAGAGTTTGAGAACCACATGGCCATCCTCCCACCGAATCACATCACTTCCTGGGAGGGCCACAAAGTCTGTTTCTGGGGACAGGTGCCTCACAAGACGCTGGAGAAAAGAACTTTGTAACTGTGGAGTGTTTTGTCATTCATGCTAGCAGAGGAAGCTTTTCTCTCTCCTCCTATCTTATGGCTTCCCCTCTGTCCTCCCCCTTCCTCCCTCTTTCCTCCCGCATCTTACTGTTCTGTGTTGCCCTTAATACTATTTCCTTTCTTTGTTTTCTTTTTGACCATGAAAAACTGAAAATGAAGCAGATGAGACCGTGGATAAGGGGAAGAGCTAGCTGTCCATCGGTCTTCCTACCCTTCCCTACCTTCCTTTGTGCTTCTCCAGAAATGAGGAAGGTACATTTTTAACACTCCAGCAGGCTTTCCAGTCACCTGTGCTGTAGTTTGCAAACCAGGGAACCCAGGAATCGGGATGTTACCAAGCACCCCTTTGTAAAAAGAAAAAGGCAGAGAGCTGACGCTCCCTGTGGAATGACCCACTGTCCCACTGAGCGTCCTGCAGTAGAGAGGACCTTAGCGCTGCTCAATGCAGCGGCCACCCTGGCCAGGCAAGGCCACTGGCCACTGGAAAGGGCACCAGTGGAGCTGAGAAAGTGAGTTCTTCACTTTCTTGAATCTAAGTTTAAACAGCCATGTAGAGATACCAGTACTGGATGGGACAGGTCTAACAAGCCCTGTTTCTGTTGATAAAAATCTAAGGCAGTGAATTCCTAGTTGAGAAAACTGTTCAGCACTATAAATTTTTGAGTGCTGAATTCTTCATCCCTACTTATAATTAAATCAGTCTGTAGAGATAATTATTTTCTTTTTCATTGAATTCTTTATTGGTACATTTTATATACAGCTCACAATCACGCTCAACATTGGGGAATTTGTACCAGTATATGACACAAGTTAATTCTCATTTTTACCCATATCCCTACCCACCTTACAACCCCCACCCCCAAAAGAGATAATTATTTTCTGGAAGTAGACTCTGCCAGTAACTGTCATTTCACTATGTGAACATCCAGGAGTGTCTTGTTGAGTATTTACTATCTCTAGGGTACGAGCCAGACTTGGTCCTTATTTGTCAAGCCAGGGCACAGGTGCAAAACATAAGCACACACCTGCCTTCAGAGAAAAGCCCTGCACTGTTCACCTGGTGCTCTCTGTCCCAAGTCCACTGCTTCCTCACAGATCCAGCCACCCAGAGCCCACTGAGGTCCTTGTCAACAAGCTTAGAGAGGACAATGGGACCCAAGAGCCAGAGAAGCCATCTGCTGGGTCCCTCGAGCGAGATCCTCTCAACTGGGGGCTTCAGTGTCCTCATCTGTAAAATGGAATTGCCTGAGGATCCTTTAAGTTTTAAAATTCACATTTAGAATAACAATTTGTCTATATACTGCTGCAATGCCATGTTACATTGATCTACTTGTATAGATATAGCGAGTTTCTCATACTGGAAAACATACATATATATACATATGCATTACAAATTAGATGTGGAGATACACACAGTAAGAGAGATATACAAACAAAGGAAAGGTCCAGCCACAGCCTCTGCATAGCAATGTATGTGGTCAATGTCTATTACTCTTGACCATGTAGGACCTGTCCTATGTAGCCACACCTAGTCCCTCCTCTCCCAAACTCAGTCCCCTGATAGGGTGGAGTTGACTCCACCTTCTCTCCCCAGCTCCAGTGATGGACATGTGACCTAGGTCAGCCAATAAGAGAACAGCATCCACTGTTTGGCCATATGATCCAGGCCAGCCAATTAGAATTGAGCCTAGACTGTATCTAGACCTATGAGCAAAGAGGTCTCTCCCCTCTGGGAAGAAGTAAGTCTGCAGGTGCTAGGGACCACTTGGCCAGAGACTGGTACTGTTATTATAATCATTTTCTAGATAGGGAGACAGAAGCTGGAGGAAGCCAAGCACCAATTTAAAGTCACACTGCTAATAAGCAAAGGAAACTGGACTGGGATTCAAGTATGTCAGTCTTTAAAGGACCCAGTCTATTGCTTCTTTATATGAATTTGGTGGCAAAAGAATGCTTGATACCCGAGAACTGTTCATAAAGATCTCGCATCCACTAGAAGATAAGCTCCTATGAGGGCAGAGAGCTTTACTGTCTACTGCTAAAATCCAGCACCTACTACAATGCCTGGTACAGAGGGATTCAAAAGCATTTGTTGAAATAGCAAACAAGTGAATGAATGAATGAATGTATGAATGAATGAATGGTGAGGGGCCAAGGTATATGAAAAGCTCATGTGGATACCCAACTCAGGCTCACATCTAAAGCATTCCTTCCAGCTCCATCAGGGGTGCATCTTGAGAGCACAGACATACTTCCCGGTTGAAAATATTCACTTAATTAGGGAGCATTTTCCAAAACGGATGTGCCCTTCTCAATCCCTGTGTCTGCCACGGACATTTGGTGAAGAGGCCCCTTCTGCTCCAGACATCAAAGCATGTGTCCCAGACCTCTCTCCTCCAAGTAGTTCCACTGGGGAAGGACGGCCAGACGGATGAGAAATTGGTCAGCATGCACAAGATGTTTTCCCTTCACATGAGAGATGCCTGGGGCCAAAGGCTGTCTGTGGTATCTCTTCGCCAGTGCAGGCTACTCATTGCAAAGCAAGCTTCCACTCCCAGGAAAGGACCTAGGACAATCTCCAAGATACACTGGGTTTGCTTATTCCTCCTGGCTGGGCCGCTCCCAGGATGGACATGCTGGTGTGAGGACTACAGCTCTCCTTTGCCTAGACTCGGCGTTTTCCTCTCTGTTGAGTGTCTGCCTCAGAGAGCAGGGACAGCAGCGGCCGATATGCTGGCATCGGGCACACAAAGAAAACACAATTCTCCCAGTCCAGCGAGCCGTGGCCCTGAACCCTTCAGGAGTTCCTTCCCACCATCCTCTTCACCTTGTGATCTGCTCAGCATCTGCATAAATGTCACCTCTTCCTCCCCGTCTCAGAACCTTTCCAGCTTCTTCCTTCTGCTTCCCCTTGGAAGGACTGAGTTCAGTACTTTCCCTGAGAGTTACAATCTACCCCTCATCACTTGGCCTGTACCGTATTAGTACTGATGTTATTACAAATGCCCATCTCCTCCTCTTCTTTGTCCTCCTCCTCCTCCTCAGCCCACCACACCTGAGTCCCCTCAGGGCTCGCTATCATATGCCCCCACTAGGCTCTCAGTGAAGAACTGTGGGAAGCAGGGTGGAGGAGGGCACGGGGTCCAGGCAGGAAGACATGCACAATGGCAGAATGCCGCACATGACAACGGAGGCAAACAAAGCACATGCTTGACCACCCCCCAGGGTGTGGAAGAGCAGAGCTCCTCTTCTGTCCAAACCAGGAGACTGATCCGGGCCGACAAGGCATCCCAGCCTGATAGGCATGGTCCTAGCTCCATGCAAACTAACTTTGACCCACAGCCTTGACCAGAAAATTTGAATGCCAGGACAGGCCACTTCCAAGTCAGAGCGAACCCAGGAGTAGGACAGAGGCAAAGATAAGCAGCAGAAATTCTGGGCAAAGTCCTCTGACCTTGGCTTTGGCTCTCCAGTCTACTGTCTAGCAATTACCAAAGGGCGAGGGCCAAGGAATAAGTAGGGGAGAAGCTGAAAACAGTGGGAGTCTTTTTCCCCAACATCTGAGCCCTGGGAGGAAACTATCACACCTTTGGCTTATTCTGGCCTGCCTGGTATTTGAGGAGACTGACAGACAGTGATATTTTTCTGCTCTTTGAGACCTATCATGTAAAGCTCACTGGTAGCCAGGAACTGCAGGCTTCTCTGTCCCTACCTGGGTGGCATCTCTTTGGGACACTAAGTTTACACTTCTACTGTTCAGAATCTCAAAGCTCTCCCTTCCCTAAGACGTTATTCTGGGAGAAGAACAAGAGGACTTTGGCTCAGTATCTGTTCCCTATGAGCAGAGAACTCTCTTCCTGCTCGCAGTGATGCTGGAAAGCCATGCATATATACCCTAACTTGCAATTTACTCTCCCCGGCAGGAACTGGGACTCTCACTTCACATTGTTTATGCTCTGGGATCTTGGGCAGATGACTTAGCCTCTCTGAGATGTGGTTTCCGTATCCGAAAAGGAAAGTAACAGCAGATCTCTTTATGAATATTTATAAAGATTAATGAGATGATATATGTTAGGTGCAAGGCATGGCTTCTGGCTCCACCGAAGGATCTATCATCAACAATTATTATTTCTGCATAGAAATATCATTTCTTGAATGAAGGCTTGGGCTACACCGACTCGGGGAACAGTATGGCAAACAAACAATAGTAGATTTTCCTGCCATGTATAAATTTAAAGCCACAGAAAAATGCAAAAGACAAAGAACTGGTTTACGTTGGCTCCAGGAAGTATCACGAAGCAGTTTTGTTATTTCTGTTGTTAATACATTCCCGATAGCCACTTATTTCCTGGTTATTTGCCTTTTTGGCTCCGACTGGCCGGATTCCAGTTCGCTGAGGTTTTACAGCACTTGGAAGCTGTGTTATGAAGACCTTGAAGCCTCCAGGAAAATGAAAACTTCCTTTTCTTCCCCTTTCTACCCAGTTGTGGTGGCCAAATCCACTCCCAGATTCAGAGAATCGTTCCGATTTCAGATGTTGTGAATGTTTCAGATGTTCAGATACAGTGATCCTGCAACCCAGAAATTACAGCATTTTGGCATCTAAAGTAGAACTCCCTCCCTCGCCTCACAGACAAGTGGTCTAGAAAAATCCTTCATTGGCTCAGGCATTCGTTCCCAGCTTGCATCCAGGTCATGTGGCTTCATATCTACGATCACTGTATCTGTCTAAGGCCCTTCTGTCTTTCCTCAGGACCCTCATCATCCAACCGTTGTATTCATCGGTCTGTTGCTGTCCCCGCCCCTAACAACGTGCAAATGTATATCGACACACAGACGTCCATCTTTCCTCTCTCATGGCTGGGATTGCTACTCAGCAGGAATTTAGACTGAAAATTTGAAAAGAACCCCAAAAGTTTTTCACTACCATCAAGAATGGGAAGGTGCAATTACATCATTAACCAAAGAATCCATTTTTCCCCTATGTGGCTGTTGGGAAACCACAGGTCACGGAGCATTGTTTTCTGCTCAGAGCTGGTGGGACAAAACATACCCAGTCAACAGAACGCGTTCCTTTCCAGTCCAGGCAAGGTCCTCAAAAGCTGGCCAGTCTGACAACTATTAAATCGAACTCCTGCCTTGATTACTTTCTTCGTTTTCGGTGCCTCTCTATGATACTGTGGACCGCAGAAAACCAGCCCCGAAGTCCCAGTCCACATGGTCTGGAAGACCAGGAACAGAACTAAAAACCAAACTCAAGGGTCTAATGAGTGGCTACAGTGCCATCTGCTGGCGGTTTTCATAAAACAGCGTCCTAATTCCAAGCTTCGGAAAGGAATTGATGATACAGCCGCAGGCATGAAACCTACGATTTTCACTGCATTAATATCCTATTATTCTGTTAGTTAGAATATATATTTTATAAGTAAGGCCTCTTTCCTTTTGTTTCCTTTTTTAAGATATTTAAAAGCAAGATAAAAAAATCCGGGGCCGGAGGGTTAGCTCAGTGGTTCCGGTGCCTGCCTTGCAAGCGCAAGGTCCTGAGTTCAATCCCCAGGAACCACATACAATGCTCGGGCATAGAGACTCACACCCACCAGCCATCAATACCACAAACCACAGTGCCGGGTGTGATGGCTCACGCCTGTCATCCCAGCACTCGGGAGGCAGAGACAGGAGAATTGCTGAGTTCGAGGTTTGCCTGGGCTGCATAGTGAGCTCAGAGCCAGCCTAGACTACAAAGTGAGACCCTGTCTCAAAAAAAAAAAAAAAAAAATCTGGGAGAGGACTCTGCTTATAATCACTTTTACTGTTGTTCTCATTCTTATTACTACTACTATTATGGTGTCATATTAATCAATAATAATAATAAGCCTATGAGAACTTAGTTTTACACACTCTTAATCCAGACCCCTAAACCAGCATATTACTGTTTATAAAAGGCTTTATGTTCGTCAGCAAGTTTACAGGACCATAACACAACTAAAAAAAATATGCACATGAAGAAAATGAAAACTGAAATGAATGAGCCCATTTCCAAAGGAGCAAGAAATCAGCTCACACAGGTAAATTTTTGAGGTTAAATAAAATGCATTTCGCCTGAGAAGAAACCGTTCCCTGTACTCAGATGAGCTCATTTCTAGTCCAAACTGTTACATTTCTCCATGAAAAATCAGAGGAAATCCACAGGTTCCCCTTTCTAAATAATTTTGGGTCTTCTAAGAAATGAAACGTAAGCACCCATGCCTAAGTGTCCTTTGCTGGAGTTTATTTTGCCTCTAATCCTTCAGGCTTCAAGTTAGACAGTGAATTGCCAAACGATAAAACAGAGGGGGTGGTCTGCTTTCAAAGAAGGGATGGCATGCTTTTATTTATAATATTCCCCCAGAAGTGTGTCCATAACATACAAAAATCAAATATTTTCTTTCCATGTGTACCATATGGAAGTTGTCCTAAATGATCATCTGCATGAATTTAGACAAATCTATGTGAAACAGTACAAATTGCAGATACATAAACTCTGTCTCAGAAGTCTTCCCCACCCGCCCCGGCTTGTTTGCTGGTCTGTATTAGCTTTCTGCACAGGTCACTTAAGGATTCTAGCAGACTCTTCCATGGGCACTTAGCTCGGGCTTTTGAGAGGACCTTCCAACTCCTGATCTTTCTACGAAGAAAGGGTTTGGTTAATAGTTCCTAGTATTTTAAGCCCCTTCATGGATTTCCTTCCTTTCCAGTATTTTTAGTCCCAGAGGATAAAACCTCATTTATAATAAAGTCAAAACCCCTGGAAAACTTTTCATCAGTGAAAACATCCAGTTTCACTGTTTATTATTTTATGGAGTATATCTTTGCTCCTTAAAAACTGGCAGCCCCACTCTGAAAAAGGCAGGCACAAAACCAGAATTAAGTAGAGGTGTTTTCTTACGTGATCAATATAGAAAACTCTTATTTAAAGTGTTTGCATTCTGCCATGACACAGCCTTTCCAAAGACACAAACTTGCTAGAACCAAGTCCTTCGCATCAGGGACAAGCACACATCAGGGCCGGCTTGGATTTCCGGCAGATCGTAATGAAATGTGTCTCTCAGCGTCTTTTTATCATTGCAAGTTATTCACGGTCCCTGGTCTAAAAGATTGAAATTTGGGGATATGATCAAAAACATTTTTTAATGAAAACCCATCACATCTTCAATTTATTTTTACAGAGTCTTTTCATTCTTTCCCCCCCACCCCTAGAAATTTGGGGAGGTTTTTTATGCAATCATCATGCATTCAAAATGCCTGTTGCTGATTTCAACACAATTTTCTGCCCTGTTTGAAAAGCATTTTTTGTTTGGATTTGGCGAGGTTAGGGTTCAGTGTGTGTGTGTGTGTGTGTGTGTGTGTGTGTGTGTGTGTGTGTGTGTGCAGCAAGGGAGGAGGGTGGGAGAGAGAACACAAATAGTTTTGCTTTGAAGTTCCCACGTAATTACTGTTAAGATCTATCAAAATGTGCTGTGAGACAGTGCCCCTTGCTCCAATCCGATGAAGGGAAAGACAGGCAACATCCACGAAGATTTTTTTCAAAGAATGGATCAAATTAAGAACCAGAAAACGAATGTAACCAAGGTAGATTGAAAGACGCCGAGATTTCTGTGGTTGTTTATTTGAGGGAGCATTAGAAAGAAAAAGAAAGAGGGAGGGAAAACAGGAGAGGGGAGGGGACTCGAAGGGAAAAGGAAAGAACAACATTGACGGGGTAGGGGTGAGAAAGAGGGAGGGATGGAGGAGAGAAAAAAGGATGGAAGGAGGGAGGGAGGAAGCGAAGCAAAGAGGAGCAAGAAAGTAATATTTACAAAGATGCCAGGAGTAATGTTTTATCTTCCTTGCCACAGAAATTACACATTACATATGGGATGCAGAAAGAGAAGGGAGAAAATAGTCGGTTTCCCTTTTCTGTTTCCTTTGTTGGAGTATTGGTCAGCAACATGTGAAGAGAAAATGGTTGCCAACTTGGGAGAGACTTCTTTCAGCACTGATCCAAGGAGCGCTGCTTTCGGTCAAAGTTCTTAATGTCACAGTGCCCCCTGGAGTCGCGCCTGCAAGGGACCCAGCAGCGACCTTCAAGGTCCCTTCCCCACTCCAGCCCTGTTTTTCTTAGTGTGGGGGGAGGAAGGAGGGAGGAAAAATTTTAAGCAATCTCAAGACCTTTTGAAGGTTGCCCTGGCCAGGGGAAAGGAGGATTTGGAGAAATAACTTCCGATTTATTTCAGATAGTTAGAAGAATGGAGAAGGGGAGAATATGTTCTTTCTCTTTTTTTTTTTTTTTTCCTCCTACCCCTTACCCCCTTAATCCTATTTTAGTTGAGGTCTGACCTTGGAAATTTCTAAAAGACTTTAATCTCCTGTACTCCTACTAAAAGGAGCTGAAAGGGAGAGAGCGTGGGGATTCGGATGAAGGTGATTTAAAGTTGTTTATTTATGAATGGCCCCGCTTCCCTGATAGTAAGAATGCTAACTAGTTCGTTAGGGGCTCTCTTTCAGCGCAAACCTTCTCCCTATTTTTTGCTCCCCCTCCACATGCACGTACATTTTAGACAAAATATACCCAATCATTAAAACTCGACTGAGAAAAAAATGATCTTAAGCTGCCTGCCCCTGGGTAGATCCAACAACTCTAACCTCAATATCCTCAGATGACTTGGAAATGCCTAATGATATTTCTGAAACGGTATGGCTTTCTCCGTCACCCCCCCAGCTGCTCTAGAACTAACAAATTACAATCATGTAGAAAGAAAAGGACAGAAAACAAGGGAAAGAATGGTTTCCATAAATGTTTTAGACATTTTTATTAAAAAAAAAAAAAGAAAGAAAGAAATCCCCGGCGCAAGCAAGCTATGCAAATCTCAAACTTGGGGAGGTGCAAACTCCTTGAAATCATGAAGTATTTCATTTTTAGATGAAAGCACCCCCCCCTGCCTTACCATGTACAGCTCTGATGTAATTTAAAGTGTCATTTTGGAAGGACTTGGGTGATTAAGTCTTTTCCATTTCTCTCATTAAAGGGCCGATTTTCCTGGTGTGGGTTATAACTTCGTTCCAATCTGAAATTTTACCCACCCCTCCTCCCTACTCAAAGAAGGTCTATTTTTATGACTGATTCTGTAAGAATAACAAATCCAGTTGTAGACTTATTTTTTTTAAAAAACTGCTTTTGATTTTATTGAACTACAAAATGCAGAAATCATCTGAGTGTCATTCTCAAAGGTCCATTTTAAATCATGAGATACGTCAAGGTATAATTACTCATATTTAAAACATTCAGTAATTATAGGAGGAAAGAATAGAAAAATGGCTTTTTAAAAAGAGGCTATTGAAAGCAATTGACTTTCAAGAGATGCCTGTCTTTTATAAAGTTCATAGTTTCCCAGTGAATTCTTTTAAGTTAATGACATCTTAAACATAAAGAATCATAGAAATCCCTCTCATCTGCTACTACGCATATACGCAGAAAGAAAAAAACAACACAAAACAAAAACCAAAGTCCTTTCTCAAAAATGCAATTTTTAAAGACCTCTGGGACAGAAATAGTTCTCAGGAAATATCAAACATGAACATCTACATAATATCTACACAAAATAATAAATCAAAATCAGGGTTTTTTTTTCTCCCCATCTGATACAACACAACAAAACAGGTTTAAAGCATTGTTTGGACCTTTTTTTTTTTTTTTTTTTTTAGCTGTCCAAAGAAGCCTATAATAGATGATGCCCTATTGGGAAAGATAACATGTGTTTTCTTGTAACTTGGTAGGAAACAGTATTTTTTGTTCCTGGTAAAGGAAATTAGATGTATTATTTGGGAAAAAAAGAATATAATGTTTCACTGTGATATGATCCAAGGGAAACTCAGGAAACTCAAAGTCCAACTGATGCTCTCCTAAAAATTCATACCATTGTGTTCCTTTTAGCGAGAAGAGATTTAGGAGCCCGGTATGTCTGGAAGAACCTCAAATTTCCTGACTTGCTGCCTCTGACGGCTAAACAGCAGAGTGTTATTTAAACATTAGCTGGTTTTAGACAGGTTGCAGGGTTTTTCCTCCTTCTGTTGCCTTCTATATAATGTTATATCTTTGCTGATCCTTTTTTTGCATCACCTGAACTGTACATATTGTATTTTAACCCCAATGACAGATTGGCTCTGGAGAAATTGAATTCCTTTTCTAGAGAGAAAGATATTTAACAAGAAAGGAGAAGAACTGCAGAATCGTGGGGTTTTGCAAATAGAGAGCAACTAGGGATACAGATGAAACAGGTAAAAAAAAAAAAAAAAAACAGATCGAGTGAAAAAGTTCCAGAATTGGGGTTGAGAGCGTCCCAGATGGATCAGCAGCGTTTTTCTAGAAATACTGTGCATGTGTTGTCTGGGAATCACAGCTTCTTAATATTTCAGTTACAAAGACAAATGTTAAGATGCAACACCCTGTCAGGAGTCTTTTCTACACACTGAAACCCTCTGCTTCGGCACCATGTGTGGATTCAAGATCATTAATTTACTACTGGATTGCTAATTACAGCAAAGTAATGGAGAACCGGGCTTGTAGTTTTATGGGTGCTGCTTCTGTGCAAGTGATCAGTGGGGCTTTCAGGGACTAAAAGCTTAAATTTTAACTACATTGTAAGCATTTGGCATGGTGGGGGGGATACTGAAAGCAGAAGCTACATGTAAATGTTTCCAACAAGTAAGTAGTTAGTTATTAAAATGGGCTTTGAAGTTCTCTGTCTCTCTCTTAGTGTATTTTTGCATATTATAAGGGTCCAGGCCAAAAAAAAAAAAAATCCCACTTTTTTAATGAACCTAATTTGGATTTCACTGAATTTTCTGCCTGTCCTGATGCCTAAGATATGTTGGTGAATTTAATTCCCTGACCTCTATACGAAAGAAAAGAAACTCTTTCTTGAAGAGATTTAGAAAGGGGAAGAAAAATCCTTTTAAAAAGGCTTAGAGGGGCGGGGGTGGAGTAAGTGGCAAAAGAGGCTTTATTTTCTAAAGCTCAGATTCCAAAGACGAAGGACTGTCTACGTAAGAACTGAAACTAATTTACCTGAGTCCTTTTGTGACCACATGCTCTTGACTATTAAATGATTCCTTTCACTGGCCAATAAAACCAAATCAAAAGCATGTTTTGGGTGCAGGGGTGGTGCCTGACAATCCCCCCAAATGAAAAGGCAACTTTCTATACTATGTTTGTTTTTGGTTTTCCCCTGAGAGGATTTTTACAGAAGGAGCCGGGGGTTCAGGCCACCCTCTTGGGCTCTGCTCCTCCGGGGCACGAGGGGACTGTCGCCCCCCTTGTGCACAGGACTAAACTGTGCCCTTCAGTGTTCCCAAGAGGAAAGAGAAAGTGCCTACCAGCAGCCAGGACGGCAGACCTGCCGATGCTCCTCTTTGTTCTCTTCCGGAGCCTGTTGTCAGACCCCTGCCATTGCCAAAGGTTGGCGGACTGTCTGCCAGTCTCCGGAAGGCGGCTATGACTCTCACAACTCGGTGTCCCTGCCTTTCCAGCACTTTTCACTATCTTTTGTCCTACAAGATGTCAGAGAAGTTGTTTGCAAGAGATTTAGGAGCTCTTAACAGCAAGTCGTTACATAGAAATAGAGATTTTAAAAAATGATGATAGCCGACTTCATTCCATTCCTGACATCTTGTTTGTTTGAATATACAAGAGAATTACATAAAGATGCCTAACAATTATTACTAATAAGGAAAAGTGCCCAATGTGGACATTTAGTGTGCAATAGTTAACCTTGGTAGAGGTAATAGGCTTTCAAACTTTTTTTTTTTTTTTTTGCTGATTTAAACTGGAAGAGATGTTTTTTAAACCTCTTTTACTGTAGGAAATCAGGTAAAAGAAATGAAGATAAGATTGCTTAATAATTACTATCCCTGGACTTCTGAGGCTTTGAGGCCTTATTTCAAGTCTCTTTTTTTTCCAGACAATGAAATGCAGCCAATTGAAAAATGGATGAACTAAACCTCTCGTTGTTCTCCCAGCCAAATTGGATTGGTTTCTCAATTTGACTGAGTGCTTGGAAATTAGTCAATAAGGCAACTAATTAATAATTTGACCGGGGGGGGATCCATTTCTCAGCTGTATGTCTGTGGACTTTTTGAGGTCCCTTGCTACATAATTCTAGCAAAACCTTGCCGTATTGAAAATCTATGAGCTGAAGCAAAAAGGGAGTCCGGGACCCAGTCACTTTCTACTAAGCTTTTCTTCCCAGGAAAGTAGCGCAGTGGAAGGCTATGGTGTACAGAGGAGAGAAGTTGTGAAAAGTAATTTCGTATCAGATACAGTAGTGTGTTCTATGTGATATAGTATAGACTATGTTCTATAACAGCAATATATCCTAACCTTGATGAACAAGTGTTTACGGTGTAGGAGGTAAGTAGACACACTGAATCTATTATCTCTGTAGTCCTTTGGTCACACACTGAGATACATACTGTGGTTGCCATTTTATAGATAAAGAAATCAAGCCCCAAAGTGCAGAGTCACCTACAAGATACTGAAAAAAGCCTGAGTTGTAAACTGAGACTTGGGGCTTCCAAGTCCTCATCAAGGAAGGGGGAGATTAACCATGGGACATGTTGCCTCTTTTCTTCCCAGCTAGAGGAAAACCTGTGTTCCAGGCAGACTAATTTTACATGTGGTCAGGGGCAAGGTGGATCTCTCCCTTTCTCTCTCTTCTCTCTCTTCTCTCTCTCTCTCTCTCTCTCTCTCTCTCTCTCTGAGCCTCAGTTTCCCCTGAACAAAATCAGGAATGTCCTCCAATGGTGGCTCCGTAAATAGCTTCATCATCTAACACTCCTGACTCTGCCAGGAAACGTGCTCCTCAGAAAACATCATAAATCTGTTTGTGCCCAGCAGATGGCTGAACATGAAAAGACACTGGAATTTTTTTCTTTTAAAATCTGGACTGGACCTCGAGAGATCTGGAAAGGCTTCATGACTTAGTTTTAAAGAACAAAACCATCCCTGGTTTAATTCAGGCTCCACCAGTCCCTAGGCCACACCCCTCTGAGCCTCTATTGGCCCATATGGAAAACTGGGATAACACTGTTAAAATATATATGTAGTTCATGGGGCTGCTGTGGGAATCAAATGAGAATTGCTTAACCAGGAACTGCAACGTGGTCACTGAGAGGGACTCTGGCCAAGAAGGATCATGATGGAGGTAATGAAGGTAATGGAGGTGATGGAGTTGATGGTGGTGATGGTGATTATGGTGGTGATGATGGTGATGCGAATGGTGGTGGTAATGGTGACAGTGGTGGTCATGGTGATGGTGATAATGACGGTGATGATGGCGATGGTGATGGTGATAGTGATGGTGTTGAAGGTGGTGATGATGGTATTGATGGTGGTGATGGTGCTAATGGTGGCGGTGATGGTGGCGGTGATGGTAATGACGGTGATGATGTTGATGGTGACAGTGGTGGTGATGGGGATAATGGTGGTGATGGGGATAATGGTGGTGATAGTGGTGGTGATGGTGATGGTACTAGTAACAGTACTGGTCACGGTAAGTATAATAAAATTGATGAAGATGGTGAGATGAAGATAGGAATGGTGGTGATGGCTTCCATAGCAAAGGGGATAATGGCCATGGTAATAACCACCTCGGTCTATAAATGGGTATGTGGAGGCCCCAAAGTCATGCTTATCAGCAGCCTTGCTGAAACTGGAAATCAATCTTCCAGTGCTGGTCCATTCCCTTTTCCACTCACCAGGCTAAAAGTAAATGGGAAGGAACCTAGGAAGCGCAGAAAAGTAAGTAAAGCTAAGTACCAGCAGCCTCGCTTCACTTTACAAGGAAGCCTGAAGGGCTCTTGTCTTTAGCAGCCCTCAGTCACCTTCTCTTACTGCAACACCACTATCCAGAGCCTAACTACAGGCAAGGGAATAAGGTGGTTCAAATGAGCTGTGCACTTAACCAAGTATCTATGTTGCTGGTACCATTCTGCATTTTGAGAAATTCTCCCTGGGGAAATTGATTTACTTTCTGGTTTCAAACCAACACCCCAAATAATCTATTGAATCTGTCAATTACATTTTCCTGATGGGAATAAGTGGTCACTCTAGGAGTTTGCACTCAAGGTTGTGAGAAACCAGAGTTAAAGGAAAAGGGCTGAATAAGAGGACAAAATACATACACGCCACATGCCAGCTAGTAGCAGCGGACTTGTGAATGGACTACAGTCAACACAGACTCCCAGAGAGCACTAAGTTGTTGTTTTTTGTTTTCTTTTCTTTTTTGCTGTACAGGGGATTGAACTTGGGTTCTTTTGCTTCCAAGGTAGGTGCGGTACCACTTGAGCTAAATCCCCAGCCCTAAAGAGCACTGAGTTTTCTTAATTGTGAGAGCAATTTGTTTTAAGATTCAAAGGAGTCATTCAAAGCATCAGGTGATAGCTGCCCCAGGAGCCCGAGGTTAATTAATAGAAAGGACAGGAAATAAATACCATTCCCCCCACGCATCCATGGCAGACACCACTAATCAAAAATGGCATTCTCCACCAAGCCCAAAGCAGCCTCTCAACTTCTCAGTCACACAGCCCTCAGCAGGCATGAGCAATCAACCTCGGGGGTGAAAATGATTTTCCCACTGGCACGTGGGAGCAAGACTAGCAATGATTCACATAAACATACCTCTTGAAATGGCATTAAGTGAAGGTGATGGGAGGAGTTACCATGTCACATAAGCTCCAGAGAGCAGCAGCAGATTCACCTTCACAGGCTGGCCATACTTGGAACATGGTAGGTAATATTTCATTTGTTCTCTTACTCGGGCCTCCATCTATTTATTCTTTAATTCTTTCATTTATTTCTTTCATTCATCCACTAACTCACTCATTTTCCCCTCAATCATTCCTTCACTTATGCCTTCTGTCACTCATGTTTTTAATGTGACAAATTTTTGTTCTTGTGCAGTGTGCTGGGCACTATCCTGAATACTGATGATGCAAAAAATTAATAAGACAGACCCGGCCCCTGTCTGCATGGGTTTACAGGCTCTCAGAACAAAAATTAACAATTGTGTAGTTAAGTGTTTGTTTTTGATTGAAGTCATTGCAAGAAAGGAGAAGCAGTGAGTATTTCCAGAGCACAGCATGGGGGCTTGGTCCAATGGAGAAAAAGAGGGCTGCAGGAGGAATTAGGGAGAGCTTCCCAGAGGAAGGGATGCTGGGTGCTGAAGGATGGGGAGGAGCCTGGGCACAGAGAGGGACAGTGAGTTCCAGGTGGCCCTGCTGCAAAGACCAGAAGGTGGGCAGCAGGACAGCACAGAGAAAGTCAGAGAAACAGAACCAACAGAACGTGGGAAGGAATGATGCTAGGAGGATGGTCCTACAGACAGGAGCAGGGGACAGTGTCCCTCTCGAGCCAGTGTCCCACTGTGGCTCTCAAAGAAGAGTCTGCTGGAGCAATGATCAAAATGCAGGTGTTGACTGCCATCAAATGGAAAGCCAGGCCCATAAAACAGTACAGTGTGACCTTCTTCACTAGATCTAGCACCGTGAAACTTCAGGCTCTTCCCCAAAATCAAAATGATCATGAAAGGTAAGTATTTTTAATTGATTCACAGCATGGAGACAGTCACCTAGTGCAACTAAAGACACTCACCAAAGAGGTCTTCCAGAACTACTTCAGGATATGGCAAGAATGATGGGATAAGTGTGTTCAAAATGAGAGGGAGCATTTTGAAGGGGATTAATGGCAATGTCTTTACTGTCATAATTTTTAAAATGTAAACGTTCATTGTATTTTTCTATTGAGTCGCTTAACCCTCAAGTCCCTCTGCTCTTTGTCCTGCTCACCTCTCCAACCTCACCTCACACTATTCTTTCTCCCTGAAGATGCTCTGCCCCACCCAGACTGCAAGCCCAGGCTCTGGGAGGGAAATCCTTACATAAGCTCCGTGAAAGCAGAAACTCAATGTGTTTTGTCTCCGGCTGCACCCCCAGTGCTCAGGGTGCTTGGCACCGAGCCAGGCATAGAGGTAGACTTGAGGAATATTATAAATGTACAAAGGAGTGATTTTTGACCCCACCCTTGGCACAGTGCCTAGTACAAGACATAATGGCCTCAAGGGTTGAAAGAAAAGAGGGAGAAGAGCAGGAGGGCAAAGGAGGGAAAGCTAGGGGAAAGAAGAGGACAAGGAGGAGATGAATAGGAGAGGGGAGAAGGAAAGAACAAAAGAAGGTAGGAAGAGTGAAAGGAAGGAGGGGGGAGAGAGGGGAGGGCAAAGAAAGTACAAAGAAGAAGGAAAGATAGGAGGAGGGAAGAGAAGGGAGGGAGGGAACAGAAAAGAAACATCCAATACAGGTATAAACCAAGATTCTCAAAGCTACAATTTCCACACAGAAAGATCCAGTCATTCTTAATTATTTCCAGAACAAAGTAAATTTTAAAAACACACACACAGATTCAGACTTCTTGCCTGCCAGGGCCCAGTGGCAGGAGGAAGCAGACCTGGCATGCCCACCACGGGTGGGGCTTGTTTGGGTGCTTTAAGCCAAAAAGCATTCTTGTGGCCTCGTAATTTCTGAGCGCTCCTGGCAGGGCCAGCTGGCACCAGGCTCTGTCTCCTGCGGAGACCCGTCCTTGCCTTTTCTCAGCTCAGCCTCCTGGAACCAACATGGGTCAAGCCATGTGTTGGGCCTCAGCTTCCCCATTAGGAAAATAAAGTAATGGGGTTAGAGAACCTCTGATCTAACCCTCATAACCCTAACACCAGCTCTGCCTTAAGTTCTCCTCTTGGAATCTTTTATCAAACCACCTCAATCTTAATATTAATAATCGTTATAATGATAATTATGGTAATTATTCTTGTAGTGGCTACTATGCATGGAAGCATTTGTATTTCATCTTTTCAAAATCATGCTATAAGACAGATCTCTTATCTCTATTTTACATATGAGGAAGCTGAAGTTCAGAGAGGTTATATACCTGGCACAAAGAAACACAGCCAATAAAAAGAAAATGTGGACTTGGAATCCAGACATGTCTGAGCCCAAAGTCCATGCTCCCCCACTTCTATCTGCAGTTCCAGCAGGTCCTGGCAGGATGGGTGTTTACCAAACATACACACTGGCAGAGAATCCCTAGTTAGCTTGAGAGGCACACAGAAGAGGAAGGATGTTTGCAGTGATTACATCACTACCGTTGCCAGCCCAATCGCCCTTGTACCTTTCTCTCCTGTCAGGTAAAGGTGCCCCTGGCTTACACTAGAGTTTTAGAACATGTTCCTCCTCAACTCCAGGTACTTCTCAAGGGCAGCAGTCATGTGTATTCCGGGTCACATGACCAAGACCTACATACCCATAGCACATCATGGCCATATTCTGGCTGCTATAATTAGCTAGAATACCAAACATGTGACCAAAGATCAGCCAATCACAACCTTTCTATGGTTCGCCTAAAATAGGAAGAGTTTTTCTCTGTCCTTCTCAGCTTGTTTGTAGGTGAGAAGATGGAGAGTTTAGAGCTTCCTACATCCTGCTTAACCACCCTGCCCTGAAAAGGAAACTTGTCAGCAAACAGCACATGACCATAGACAGAGAAGCCAAGATGAGCCCTCACTCATAGATGCACTGCTAAACCAACTCCTTCCTTGTTCCTTACATTTATAAGACACTAATATGAGGGTTTGAAGTGGGATTCCGTCACAGTCACCAGACTTCTGACTGAGTTTGTTGACCAGCACTGTGCAGCTGTGACAACATCCCCCCTCTCTTTCTCACAGGCACACACACAAACCACCTAACTACTTGGAATTTTGAAACAGTTCTGGACAAAGGAGCTGGGGAGAAAGAGGTGAGCGGGGAGCACTGAAGGAAAAGGGCCCAAACCACCTCTCCTACTCATCCAGCCCAGCTTTCTCCACCCCATGTGTGGCCTGTGCTTGGGTGCCCCATGACTTGAGTCTCCCAGAAGATCACACCTACTTTTCCATACCCAACTACTTCTGTTTCTGCTTTAGCTCACTGAATCCTCCTGAGAACTCTACTACAGGGTAGACCTAGCTATTGCTCATGGGTGAGAAGAGCCATCAAGTGACCACACACTAAGTAAGTAGCTGAGCCTGGAAAACAGACCTCAGATCTGTGTGACTTGAAAATTTTTGTTTTTAGAACTACACAGAGCTTCCTCTGCATCAGAGACACAGTTGTTTGATGGCAGCACTTGGATGACGTTTTCCCTCTTCTCTTCCTACTCTTAGGTCTGCGGCAAATCCCAAGCACAGCCTGGCACCTAGAGACACTGTCACACATCCTGATACCTGAGAGCGCTGTCTTCACACTCACAGGTAAAACTTGATTCATCCTAAAATACACCATGCCTGGTGTGGTGGCTGCCTGCATTTCCAAGAACCCATGTTTCTGTGCTCAAGGGCTGGCAGTTAGCAACCTTCGGCCACTTGTCATTACAAAGGCAAAGATATGAAAATGAGAGTTTCTGATGGATACGGCTTCAAGCAGGACAAAGGCTTTTGAAAGCAGCAAAGATGAGGAAAATCACAGATAATATTCTTTCCACACTGCTTTGAACCCTCAATCCGAAAGCACTTTTAAACATACTCTCCACATACCCTTCATCCTGGGGGAGCAAGACAGACATCTGATGACCCTGGCTTCCAAACTGGCTCCAAGTTAATTGTTGATCAAGATCACAGTGGAAATGAGGAGCCTGCCTACTGATCTGTCTCTTCTCACGGCATCCACATTTTGGCTGTCTATTCAGCCAGTCTCTGTTGAGTACCTACTGTGTGCCGGGCATTGTTCTGGCACACCTGTCCCAGAGGCATCTTTCTACACTATAGATCTGACCACGTTATCCTCCCTACTTAACGCCTTCTGTGGCTCCCTACTGGTGCTAGGAGGTGCTCAGCTATGGGGTAATGCAGGCCAGAATTACTAGCAACTCAGGAGAGAGTCCTGAACAGCTCCATCTGAACTCCACGGAGTGGGTTTCCCAATGGAGGAAGAATTGTTTCTTACCAGAGAAGATAAGATCCTGACAGACAACAGTATTGTCTACAGGTGCTGAGCACAGTAGGGAGGTGGCATTCAGAAGGCCTCCCACGGACCATTCCTGTCAGGGGATGGAAGGCGAGGAAGCCAATGAATGGGCAGCGGCACAGTGGCAGCAGTGTTGGTAAGATGGTTCCAAGGAAAGGAAAAGCAGGCTAGGATCCTTTTCCAAGAAAAAGGATCAAGTCTAGAAAATTTAGCTATCAAGTTTGTTGTGTGGGCTCTTCAGTTTCATGCCTTTCTTTTTCTTGCTCCCCATTCCTGCCCCTTCTAATCCATGCTGTAGCTACACTACACGTCTTTCTGCTTTGTGTCCACAGTCACTGCAGCCTGCTTGTCCTGTTCCTTGGAACCATCTTACCAACACTGCTGCCACTGTGCCGCTGCCCATTCATTGGCTTCCTCACCTTCCATCCCCTGGCAGGAATGATCCGTGGGAGGCCTTCTGAATGCCACCTCCCTACTGTGCTCAGCACCTGTAGACAATACTGTTGTCTGTCAGGATCTTATCTTCTCTGGTAAGAGACAATTCTTCCTCCTTTGGGAAACCACTCCGCGGAGTTCAGTTTGGGCTGTCCAGGACTCTCTCCTGAGTTGCTAGTTATTCTGGCCTGCATCACCCCATAGCTGAGCACCTCCTAGACCCCACTGGTCTCTGAACACCAAGAGAGAAGGTAATAACTGTTTGCTTTCTTGCCCTGGCTGCGGCACCTGGGCCAGGTGGCCTCACCACAGGTGGGTCATTTACAAATGTTTTTTGAATAAATAGTGTTGAAATTGCTTTCAAATTTAATCAGGCTAAAAATAACAGAGGTCTGTCCCACTAAGAATTTTATTTCATAGAGCACCAAATTTCAGTGTAGGGTGATCGAGATTCACATTCTAGCTTTGCTACCTGGCCACTTGGTCTTGGGCAAGTGGTTTGCATTCCAGAAGCCTCAGAGGAAATTACATATGCCCAGTGCTTAGTGGGCCTAGGGGTCTGGCATACAGTGATAGCAGGCAATAGTCAAAGTAACTAAGGACATAATATCCAGGACAGTAGATCCTGCCTGGAGCAGCAGGAAGTCCACTGCGCCCAGAGAGTGGAGACTCAGCCAGGAGTCCCAGCCCTGCCCTTGGCCACCAGTGTGCACTTGGACAAGTCACCAGCCCTCCCAGCCCTCAGTTTCCTCCTTCATGAAATGCATATGGTAACATGCACTGAGCCTGCCTTCTAGATCCATCATGAGGACACAAGTGAGGCTATGCCTCTGAGGGTCAGAATCTGGTCAACACAAGCTATGGAATACGAAAATCATGGAGCTATTATTCTGACAGCAATCCCTATCCTGCTCATGAGAGTGGGTTTGCTGCAAGTTTGGCTTCCTCTGGCCCCTCACTCTGTTTTCTCTCTGTTCCTTGTTCTTCTGCCATGTTAGATTATGGCAAGAAGGCTCTCATGCAATGAGACCACCATGCTCTTAGAGTTCCCAGCTTCCAGGACTGTAAGAAATGTACTCCTTTTCTTTCTAGCTTACTCAGACTGTAGTATTTTGTTATAGCAGCAAATAACAGACTAACACATCCTCCAAAGTCATCTTGATAGATGAAGAGAAACTAGAACTTCCTTCTTGATAACTCTGCTCCATGGCTGGTAAGATTGGAGCAGAAGTGGGGCTGGGAAAGGATCCACCTTCCACTTGGGGTGTGGTACTCATTCTGGGAAGTGGCAAACAACCTCCTCCAGCTTTTGATGGACAAACTTTCAGAATGGCCATTTTTCTGGAACTTTTTATTCAACATTGGCCCATTTCTACCCACTCTTCAGTCTGTCCAATTGGGGGAATTTCCACATGCGGCTTGCAGAGCCTCCTCTATGGCCCTGAGATCTCTCTTCCTTTTCAAAAGTGCTGACAACTGCATACCTACTAACCACTGAAGAAGGACCCACCTGATCCAAAGACTCAACAAACGTCACAGTCTTCAACTAAACTCATCTAACCAGGAATCTCCCATGATGCCTTCCAGTGTAGTACTGTGCCACATCCTCTACTCTTCAATGAATCTACAGAAAAAAAATGTCTGATAATGATTTTCATTTTGTGAAATCTTAAATGCTTATTTCCATCATACTCTTCTCATGGAAATTGATTTACTAGAGAGTTTCAATGATGAGAAACTGAAACATCAGTCATGTTTCCCCGGGTGAGTATGAATGTTCTCAGATAGAATATTATCCAATGATAGCTAATATAGGGCAGAAAACTGGCTCAAGTAATTTCCTCTCTGTCAACTCCAATCACTTCCTTTTACCAACCAAAATGTAGCGTGCAATGCACCAGGACACCACAGCTTGGTGTTCACCTGTTTCTAGGGAAGAAAATGAACTTTAGAATCAGGAAAACCAGCTATGGGATGCTGGGGAAATGACCTGAACTCTCAGAATGAGTTTTCTAGTAAGTGGAATAGAGGCCCACTTTGCCCTCATTGCCTTCTGCTTGTCCCTGTAGAGGTTTCCCTAAAGCACTCTTGGTCATGAACTTGTATGGAAGTGATTTATTTGAAAGGTGATCTCAAGAAGTAGGAATGAGCAAACGAGGAAGAAGGAAAGCCCTTTTTATGACTGTGTTATCAAGATCACTGCCATGGGAAACAGCCATTGATTTGGCAGGGGATGTAAAGTATACAGAAGGCCTCCCAGAACAGAGAGTTCTAGCAGGACAGTGGTTTTGCTCAATAGCTCCCACTTTCTGTTGGTTAAATTCTTCCACTTCTGGGAAGAGTTCGGGTGCCACCTAACAGGTTCCAGCATATCAGAGAAGGTCCTGGCACAGATGCAGAAATACAGGAAGATTGTCTCTGAGTTTGTGTTCACAGGGAACTGAGCCCACAGAGAACCATCCATTGCTACTGAAGCTGGAACCAGATGGACCAATGGAGAAGGGAAACAGGATAACATGGCACCTTAACACCTATCTAAAATTCTAATCAACAGATGAGATTGGCAGCCTCCGTTAGATAGTAACTATACCCCCAGGGACAGGTGCAAGTGGAAATATTGAGTAACATAGTAACTCCATAAACAAGATAATAAATAGGGTTCCTCCATGTGCCAGTTATGATCAGTTGGGAGTGGCTGCCCTGTTGGAGCACCGTCTGAGTTCGGTAGGAAGAAGTCAGTGATGGATTACTGATGTCTGCCCTGACACTGGGTGTGTAGTAAGGGGTCCATCAGTTGCTAATCTTCTGTGGTCAATATTTAGAATATAGTGTTTCTTTCTCCAAATCTTTCTCTTCATACCTAGAAGTTAAGTGTCCTTATAAGATTAACATAACACTCAGGGCAGTATTACTGCGTATCTGAGTGTACCATACTGAACTATATCTGCATATACTATACTGAGTGTCTCACCCTCTTGCTTCACAAAAGACTTTGAACTCATGAATTTGAAAGTTATTTGGAAAAACATAAGAAAATTCTGAGGGTTCTCCAGCCCTCCCTTCTTCCTTCCCCCACCTCATGGTATTCTAAAAGCCCTTGGTTCTCTTTTTGCCACTTACAGGCATCAAGGGAGACTGATTAATGATGACTCCAGGACTCTTATTTATCAGTGGCCCTTGAAGTCACACAGTTGCTTCTTCCACTTGTCGAACTTTAACTTTTCTCATGCCAATACAGGTCCTTGCACTTCCTTTGGTCCTTCCACATACTCACTCTAAGAACAGAATCTTAGTTGGTCCACACCAGGAACCAGCAAACGACATCCCATAAGTCAATCACCAGTTTTGTAATTAAGCTTTTATCCAGTGATGGCCATGCCAGTTCATTCCTATATTGCCCACCACTTTTCCATGTCTACCAGTCTACCAGTAGTACATTTTAGTAGTTGCAAGAGATTAAATGGCTCATGGCCTAAAATACTTATTATCCAGTCCTCCAAGAAAAAATATAACACTTGATCTAAGGGAGCCATGGTTGGTTCTTGGATTTAAAAATTTTTGATTTAAATCAGGCCAGTGAAGCTCTGGGTATGAAACTAGAAAGCATGCATCCTTAGACCCCTGTGACCACCTTCAGTTACAAGGAAGAAGTCGTCTCTCTGCCTTCAAGGACTGTGTAGAGGAAGCAAAATGCTTCCAGTTGAAACTATAAAATGAAAAGAAAAATGGAGATTTAACCAGGACACAAATAAATACAGTGTTTACAGAAGGCTTCAGGGAGGTGGCATGACTGAAGCTGGACGTGCAAATCGGCAGAATCTGAAGTCGAGGAGAAGAAAGGCATGTGGAGGAGGTGCTCTCCATTCTTCCAGCAGTTCTACAGAGACAGAAACCGAGGCTAAGATAAGCTCGATAACATCCCCACAGTCACGGAGCTGGGACATGGACGGGATGAGAGCCAAGCTCACTGCCACTGCACACGTCACTTCCTCACTCCCACGGCCAGCTTGGCCTCTCCTTGGTGTGCGAAGGAGGCTGGAAATCCCCATGGCTCCCGACTGCTCCTCTCTCCCCTGCATGATCCCTTCTCTGTGACCCATGGTGTCATAGAGTGCTGGGTGGTGACACCCTTATCTGGCCACCACTCAGAGCTTGGGTGGGAATCCCTGTGCTTGAGCTTGTTCTCTGCTGAGACCCAGGAGGGAGAGGTTTGGGGCATCCAGTATGCCAAGGGACAGAGGCACCATCAACCCAGAACGAAATCCAGACTCTTCAGCCTGACCATGGCCCTGGCCAGTCCTGTCCCCTCACCTGCAGACCTCAGTCACACTGACCTGTCCAGTGTTCCCCAGCATTCCAGGCTCAGCCCACTGCAGGGTCTCTACCCATTCAGTCTCCCCTCAAGGTCAGGGGCCCAACCCCATTGGGCCACACCACGTCCTCCCAGGGATCACCCAGGTGAGACCTACACATTAACCTGTCTATGCTCAAGTTCACGATCAGTGGGAAGCACCTGGCTTGCTACCTCCCCTGGGCTGAGCTCATCGCTCATGGCTCCACCTGGGAGAGGTGGCATCAGGGCTTGATAAGAAGCACTCAGCCAGGGAAAGCCCCACGTAGCGAAAGGAAGGGCTGAGGTCATGGTCCTCCTGCCACTGTTTCTCAAGACTGCTATCTTCCTTTCCCTTAGAGTGTGCTCTGATTGGGAGAGTTCAAATATAGAGAGGACAGACTGCCCCTTCATCCCGTCTCTCATGGTATTCATAGTTACCACTGTAGCTTTTAAATGACATTTTTATACAAATAAAGTCACACCACACATATTATTTTGTTCCCTGCATTTCTCACTTGAATATCAATCAGGCTTCTCTTCACAGCAATGTCTAGGTATCACCCAATTTTCCTGAACAAATGCCCATTCAGACCACCATTTGGGCGTACCATCAGCCATCTACCCCATTCTCAGTCACAAGCATTAACTTTTCAGCATAATAGATTATTATTTCAATGTAACAAACAACTTGGAAATGATCATCATCTTTGCATATTTTTACACTCCTATCCTGTTTTTTATGTTTGTTCATTTTGTTTTGGAATTAATTCCTAGAAGCAAAATCATCAAATCAAAAGAAGCTCATGTATATATATGAGTTTTTTCTGTATACCTTAGTCCTCTAAATCTACTTCTCAATAACTTACTTCACTGGAATAAGTGACAATTTTTGCACAGCTTTGGCTTTCAATAAGTAAAGATGGAGTATCACAGCTTGGCCCCATTTCCTGCATGAACACACACACAGCTGTCTTTTCCAGAATTGTGGAACAAATTAAATTCGTGAGCTAAGGTACCACTGTATCTCAAAGACCTAGCTCTCCATCTTCCTTCTTTAGATTATTTTTGTGGAAGAGCCAGAAGTCTGACTCAAACTAATTTAAGAACAATAAGTGAATCTGTTGGCTCAATTAACTAAAAATGTGTGTGTAGATAAGCTTCAGGCATGGCTGGATCCAGGGTCTTCAATGAAATCATAAGGGCTTATACTCATCTCTCTCTCCTATCCTACCCTCCCCTAGAGCTCTCCTTTCACCCCTCCTTAGGAAAATTCTCTCTATAACTCTTTTTTGAACCTTTCAAAACTACTTTTAGCAACCTTTCAAAACCACTCCAGTTGACAGAGTCTACTTGCCAATAGCCCAAGAAGTCCTTGAGCAAAACCTTAGTAGCTTAGTAGGGATAATAAACTATGACCAGTTATACCTGCAGAAAAGTCCCAGGTGGAAAATGCCCAGACCCTATAGCAAGGATGCAGACAAGAACACATCACCCTGTCATCGAGTTCAAGGCCTCAGACCTCAGACCTTGGTGATACAGATCATGAGTCACAGAATTATTGCCTTATATATAATGAATATTGCTCTGGATGTGCTGGCGTGGCAGAAGATAGAAGGCAAGGAGTGCATTGCTCACCTGTATTTGACATGGCAGAAGTCTCACTTCACTGAGTCTACCAAGTGATGGTCACAATTACCTTTAAGAGATAATGAAGACAAGTGGGGACCTACGTTGTCCACCTGTAGGCTTAGCTCTTTTGATCCTATATATTGTATATTAGCTGCTTTAGTAGTTTCTTTTTTTAAGGTAAAACCATCTATCCTCAGATCTGAACTGAATCTACATCTAACATACCTGGCTTGGGTCACATATCAGCTTAAATCAGGGCAGAGAAACGGAGTGCTCTGATTGGTCATGGCCTTGCTGTTGCACCAATCACAAGACCAGAATAATGGAGTTCTTTGATAGTTATGGGCTTATTATTGAACTAATCACTGAGAACAAAAAAAAGCAAACAGAGCTTACTCGCAAAGCACTAGGCCCTGGAATGCTAGGAAAGTACTGACTATTCTAGTGGAACCATAAGACCTAAGGGTAAGATTTTCTCAAACAAAATTAGCATGATGGGTGTCCCAATGAAAAACAAATAGATTCTAGTATTCCATCCCTGCTAAAAAAAAAAAAAAAAAAAAAAAAACGATTATTTGCAAGGACCTTTGTCTCGAATTTACACTTCAAAAGAAACAAAGCAATTTTATCAACATCATTCAGTCTATCACCATTGCCAGTGATCAGCTTGCAGTGGCATTCAGCTGGTTTGTTCAGAACAGACCTACCAGCCAGCAACCTTCCATCCAAGAAACAGAAACTAAGAAAAACTCTGCCGATGTTGACCTAACCACTCTGATCATTTGGTGATAGACCACAAGGCTATATCCTGATCTGAGCTTTGTGGAAGAGAGCAGGAATTGATTGGTAATGTCTGGTCTGGGCAAAGGCATGAAGAAGAAGGTCATGTTTGCAATGATGATTTCAATGGCATCTTCTTGCTAAAACATACTAAAATGTGTCCTGACAATAAATATCTGAACATATATTGTGACTCCTTGGGGAACAGAGGCTCAGAAAAATGTATAGAAGGAGGTAAAATCCATGCTTTGTTCTATAAGGGAACTTATTCTAACTAGAAGACTGAACAATGAAGAAAGCATCTGGATATAGGAGTCTCAACCTTGCCCTTAGACTCCCACACTCTCTTGCTGGATTTAACTCTCTTCAATGCACAAGGACATCTTCACCTCTGCCTTGGGCAGTGATCTCTGCTCTTAACTGCAGACTCAGGCATCTTTCAGAAGCTCCCCTTATGTAATCAGAAAACTGAAAGAACACAGACAAGGAGAAACAGCACTGTGTGTCAAGGACACAGCTCCACTGTGTGGCCACATCCCTTGCTTCTTTCTCTTCACAGAAATTATCAGAAGAGAAACGATTTGAAGAGATAGCCTCCTGGACAGACAGCTAAAATACATACTTATGGGGAGAAGAGCCTGTAAAACCACAGGCATGGCCTCACGATGCATGTAACTCCCTCAAGATACTTTGATTTATTTATCTTTATTTTTGTTGTTTGTGGTTTTTTGAGATGAGGGTCTCTATGCTGTTCAGGCTGGTCTTGAACTAACTTTGTGGTCCAGGCTGGCTTCAAACTCACAGCAATCTTCCTGCCTCAGCCTCAAGAGTGCTGATATTATAGGCATGAGCCACTATACCTGGCTTCGTGGGATTTTGTTAATAGGCAGAGCCTCGTGTGGGCAGCATATCTAAGCTGGGCCTAGGACCCTCATTTCTAACACACTTCCAGCCAGAGCCAGGGTACTGTCGACCACATTTTGAGCATCAAGGGCTCAGTAATCAAGGTGGAGGTGGATGTAATACTAGGTGCTGTGGAGAGACGGATAAGAGGACTAAGAAGAGAGCAGGCCCCAGGACATGGGTAACAGGAAGAAGGGAAATGAGAAACTTTCTGGGCATCTGTTGGAAGGTGGCAGCATAAAACTTGACACCCATCATTTAAAAAGTGAGTAAAATAAAAAATATCTTTTTTCTTTCCTCCTTAATGCTAAGAAATAGGTGGAACTGCTGTACTGTCTACCACCTCCACCTCCATCACCACCTTCACATGGGGAAACTGAGGCTAAAATAAGGAATCCTATCACTCTTTTTGTTCTTTTCCTTTTGTATTTTTTTCTCTTCTCTTTTCTTTTTCTTTCTCTCTTTCCACCGTGGGTAAACAGTCAAGCGCAAGATGACAGAAGTCAGCTTGTTCCTCCTCATTTTGACTTCTCTGGGTTGTAACCTTGACCTTAAGAATGATCTAAGGTTGTGTGCAGACCCAGTAAACATCCTTCATCCAAAGTCTTCCAAGTTCTCCAGTAATGAGGCCAGTTGGAAGCTGTTAACCCAGATGGGAACCAGCCAGCAGCAGGTGAACGGCTACTCAACCTATCAGCACGGCTGGGAGCTGTAATCTGCTCCCAGCTTCCTGGTCCCCACTGCAAGGGGCCCAGGCTGCAGGTGCACCTGCCACACATGAATGGTGTCCAGGCGCAGATCTGGGTCTCTGCACCTCGGCCCTGGCTGCCATGTTCAATGGCATCCCAAGCCCCTAGGGAGCAGGGCTTCCCTGGGTTAATATACAGCACTAATGAGGGGTAGCCAGAAGGAAAGGCGGGGTCTGCTTGATCCAAGCTTGGAAGGAAGCCAGGGTCTCTCTGGTCATGGACTTGCTCTCTCTCTCTCTGGGGTACTGTGCTGTGTGGGGATATTAAGATGTATAGTCTGCAAATCTACTAACCTTTTCCAGGCCCCTCTAATGAGGCTTCCTATAATAGTGCTATTTCTCTTTCTTGTGTATGTGTGCACACTCATGGACATAGATGCACACACACACACACACACACGCCTTAACGTAATCCATATGGAAATTAAAGCTCCCCCAGCTCTATTTTTTTAAAGCAGACTCTATAATGGGCAACACTTTTTTTTTTTGCCTTCAAATGAAAATCCATGGTTCACTGACATGCATTTCCAGTGCATCTAGAAGGCACTTGCAGCCAACTGGCTGGGCTTCCTTTTCGAACTCAAGGGCAGGGCAGCAAGGGATTGACTGGACCAACAGTCTGTCTGGACACTAGCCTGGCACTACCCAAGGTGAAGACCCCAAGCTACATACTCAATTCTGGGACTCTGGCTGAGGCAAAATGAGCAGCCTTAAATCCCAGGTCCCCTTAGAGCAGACATTCCTCTGCTGAGAGGAGAAGGTCCTCGCTTCTGCTAATGCCCAGGACCTTCTAGCTCCAAAATGCATGGGTGGCGAAAGCCATCACCTCAATCCCCATCACGGCTGTAAGTAGGAACCTTCAGGACACGATGGAGTTTCAATCCACCCAGGCTCAAGCCCTCTTCCAATTTAAAGCCTCTCAAAGATCAGGAACATTCCCAGGACTATCTCAGGTACAGAAGCATCTAAACTCAGTACATCAGTGAGCAGTTTGCTGAAAATTTAATCTCCTACCCATAAGGTAATAAAACTTGAAGTTATTTTTAAAAACATTATTTTAAAATCTGTGACCAGTTAGAAATGTAAAGTTACCCTCCCAAGTAACCTGCGACAAAAGGGAAACCAAAACCTATAATTATGACAAAGAAAATAACAATAATGGAAATACGGCATATTTTAAAAATCGCCCAGGAAGTGCCCAAAGCTGTAATCAGAAGCAAAAGTCATAGTATTAAATGCTACTATTATTATACTTGAAAGGATGCAGATAAATGTGCAGTGCATCAACTCAGGAAGTTAGAAAAGAACAAAACAAAGTACAAAGAGCTATTAACAAGAAGGAAAGGGAGAAATCATGAATTTAGATTATAAAATTTCAAAACAAAGAGACAAAGCTCCAATGGGTTTAATAAAAAAAAAAGGAAGATACACATAATTAGGAGGAAGCAAGTTCCTGGATAAGCATCAGGATGGAAAAGATTAAAAATAGAAAAGTTCCTTCGTCATGTCCAAAAATGTCTATCGCAAAAGAGTTGCAGCTGCTCTCTATCTGAAACATCCTCGCTAATGAATTTTTTTAAAAGATAGAAAAATGATCAAAGAACATGAATAGGCAACTCGGGACAGAATAAATACACAGAAGCAATTGAGAGATAAAGAAGCGCTCCGATATACAGTAAATAAAAGAGAAATTCAAACAACTACGGTGATTTTTTTCTTTCCTACCAAATTAACATGGTTAATAGTAAAGACATTTATCTTTTCTTCATCTCTGTTTCACCAGGGGTGCCAAGAGAGAGCTAACTTTGATCTGGGACCTTGCCCCCAATTCTGCCATTTTGTTTTATTCTCTTCAGGATGCCAGGGTGTTCGGATACCTCTGGGATGGCAACATTCCCCATAAAAGGAGGAGTTTTAGTAGGAATAGGAGTCAGGGGAGACAGGCCATCAAATACAAAGGAAAGTCCTTAGCCAGTGCCCTGCTTCACTTTCTGCATTTCATAAGTGAGCTATATTATTGTGTACATGTAAGTGCTCAGTTAATATTTGTTGACTTAGTTAAGGAAATTCTCTTTTTGTCTTTTCTTTGTATCTTCCAAGGCAATAAAAATATTGATAAATCAGTTACGATCTTTCAAAAATAAATTATAAGCCTAAGAAGGCTATTATAAGGACTCCATATCCTCACCCTAAATTGGGCTTCACTTACCACTCAAAAATAAATTCCCACCAGGGCAGCCAGATAACACCCAAGAAGCGGATCACTTCCAAGGGGAGAAAAACCAGCCAGGCCAGTGGAAGGTGATTCTTGAGAGCTGAGTCCCATGGCCAGTACCACGGTCACACAGACCAAACCATATACGTCCATGCTCACCAGTCACAGAAAGTGCCAGTCTGTTCTTCGCGCGGTCAGACTTCGGTGGTCAGAACGGGCAGAACACAGTGGGAACAAAGCTACATTCCCAAGGTGGCCAACACATGAAACAAGCTTTCTGTGATGAAATAGGCTGACACTCAATCTCGAATCAGCTCAGCTCCAGGTGGCTTCAGCTGCAGGGACAGTCACTACGGACATCAGAGCTCCCAGGCCCTTCCCATGGCAGCCAGCATCTCAGCCTTTCTCACTGTGCTGGAAGCCTTCTCAACACCAAACTCCTAGGCCACACAACACAAGAATTATCCCACAACCCTGCTGGATCTGCAGCCTTGGAAAGAACCCCCTGTCCTGCCTTTGTCCCAGATTGACAGTGAGTGTCCCTCTCCAGAAATCACGTCGAAGTCCTAACCCTGGACATGTTGAATGTCACTTCGGAAGATGGCATATGTACAAAGGTGATTAAATTAAGGGCCTGGGCCTAACCCAGTATGACTGGTGGCTTCCGGGCCAGAGGAGGACTGGACACAAACAGGTAGAGTGGGAAGAAGCTGAGAAGGTTGGGGAACAAAGCAGACACTGCAAGCCAGGAGCCAGGCCTCCCAAGAAACCTGACTCTGAACTTCCAGCCTCCAGAACTGGGAGAATAATAGTTTCTGTTGTGTGCACTTCCCAGCCTTGGTATCTGGCCAAAGTCCTAGCAAAGGAACACAGCGGATGTGCTGACAATGTGTTGGGTGATAACCATTAAGCTATTAAAAAATACCTAAGCTATAACATTTGTGTAATCAAACCTCACATCCAGTGTGGAGAGGGCATGCAGGTGTATGTGCATGTGTGTGTGTGTGTGTGTGTGTGTGTGTGTGTGTGTGTGTGTGTGTATAAGGAGAACACACACTCATTATGAAAAATGTTTGGAATATACCAACCCAAGATGCCCCAGCAGCTGCCTATGGATGGTGGATCACAAGTGACTAGAGAAATGAGGGTGTGGCTTGTTCTTTCTAATCAGCACTGCTTTTCCAGTGGTCCCACAGTAATTATATCATTCTAGAAGACTTAAAATAGTGTGTGCATGTCTAATAATAATAATCACCACCCAATCTATGATACCCTGTGCTACACACTTTCTTTCTTAGCTATTTGCACTCATCCAACCCTCACAATCACCCCACTAGTATGGCCGGTAGCTCCATATGAGGATAGGGAAACTGAGGCAGACAGAGATTAAGTAACTTGCCTGAAATTTATGAAGCAGGCCATTCTGGCTTTACAGCCATGTCTCTAACCACAAGGCTACACATGCCTGCTTAGCTCCATAATTTACTATGCATTTATTTGAAGATGTTTGGTTTTATGTGAGACTCTATGTGCATGTGTGAACCCAGGCATTTGCACACACACACACACACACACACACACATGCAATGGGGCACACTAGTTATTTTCATGGTTCAGCAATCACTTGAGTCTCTTCCATTTGAGGCACATGATTTAACTGGGCCCAAGACCCCACACTTGACAGGGTGACAACCCTCTGGTAAATAGATGGAGGGAAATCTCAGAGGTGCCACTCTCCTGAGTTCCAGGGGCCTGACCCGGGTGCTCTTGGGGAGGGCCAGGGGAGGCAACCCATTCATATTTTATGAGTTTGTTTAATGGAGCCTTAGTTTTTGGGTTATGTATTTTTAAAGACTGTATAGCTTAGATTGATGGAGATATTACTCTGATTCTCCTCTTACACAGAGAACTGGGGAGAGCCCAGCCCTTCTGGGGCCAGGCAGGGAAGAGCTGAAAATGGACAAAGCTACCTGAATATCTATCAGCATGAAAGTGGTAAAATAAATCAGCTTCAACCCTGTGACAGAATCGATGCACCTGGTGAAAGAATGAACCAGAATATAGTTTCCATTGTGGAGGGCATTCATGATGTGTCCAAGGAGGATGGCAGGTGTGGAACAGTAGGGATGGTATGAACCATATAGGTGTGCATGTGTGTGAGTGCATGCATGTGTGTGTGTGGTATTAAATAAGCATATGATACTGATCACACAAACTAGAATTTACATTCTAGCTCCCTTAGTAAGTAAATGAGTCACCTCGGGTTTTCGTAGCCTCTATTAGACCCAACTGCTTCATCGATGCAATAAAGGGCAAAATGAAAACCCTAAAGACCACTCTGCCCACAACACAACTTAAAGGTGAAACAAAGTGATGCATTGAACCTGATTTCACTATGCTGCACATAGTAAGCGCTCAAAAAAGTACGTCTTGGACCGGAGATTTAGCTCAGTGGTGCCAGCACCTGACTTGCAAGCACAAGGTTCTGAGTTTGATCCTCAGTAACCACATACAATGCTGGGCATGGTGACTCAGGAGGCAGAAACAGGAGGATTGCTGAGTTCGAGGCTTGCCTGGGCTTCATAGTGAGCTCAGGGCCAGCCTGAACTACAAAGCGAGACCCTGTCTCAAAAAAAAAAAAAAAAAGTACGTCTTGCTAGCTGGGTGCCCTCTTGAATCAGTGAGGTCACAACACCCTCTCAAGATACATGCACTGGCCGCACTGTTGGCCCGGATCTGACAGTCTCTACTTCCCTTTCTCCTGTGAACCAGAGCAAGATAAACACAGAGAGCTGGGCCTTTCCACCTGTGAGAAGCACTGCAGCGAGGACCACAGGGTCACTGCCAGCGCATGTCTGCCCGTAGGTACAGCTGCCTCTGATTGGTCTTTCACAGGAACTCTTCAAGCTCAACCATGAGTGATCATCTTCTTCAATGTTTTTTATCAGTATGTTTTTGCGGCACAGATTAAATGTATTAATCGTGTGATATTCACATTGCATCTTGATCTGTTTTACCTCTTAATACCTCTTCTCCTTCCAGTCTCCTGTTCTTAGATCCCCTTCCCATCTCCACAAAGTCAATCTCCCTGTTTCTTATGATCTGTCTTTTAGTTTTCTCTTTAAACTCTCTAAACTTTGGGTTTCTCACCTAGGAGAAACCATGCAATATTTAATCTGTCTGATTTATCTAGCATTATAGACTCAAGGTATGTCTGTTTTCCTACAAATGACTTAGAAGTAGCCTTCTTTGTGGCTGAATAGTACTCCATTGTGTATAAATATGTTCATCTGCTGATGAACATAAAGGCCATTTTCAAGGTTTATATATCATAAGTTGCACAACTGTAATAAGATGTCTTTAACTCACATGACAAAGGGAAGAGGTATTGCTGAATGAAATGGAATTTCTAATTTTAGTTTCTTGAGGAATTTCCACATTGATTTCCATAGTGGTTATACTAGTTTATGTTCATATCGACAGTGCAAAATATTCCTTGTTTTCCCCATAATCCTACCAGCCCTTGTTTTTTGTTTGTTTTAATTCTTTGATGATAGCCATTCTTTCTGGAGTAAGATGGAATCTGTCTTGGCTTGATTTACATTTCTCTAATGGCTTGAGATACTGAAACTATTTGTGTTTCTATTGGCCATTTGTACTTCTTGTTTTGAGAATTGTCTATTCACTTCAGTTGCCCATTTTTTATTGGGCCTTTTATTGTGGAGAGGATTCTATTTTTTGAGTGCCTTTTAATAAAGGAGGCAACTGATACTCACAAAATTTAAAAATTTGCTTAGGGCACACAGGTCTGAGCTAAGCCAGAAACTGATTCCAGATCTACTCAGCCATAAAATCTAAGCCTCCCAAGGGTCACACAGAAAGCACCTGTGTTCTTTGTCATCATGCAAAGGGATGAATTTTTACCACAGGAAATGATATAAATACTATAAGTTTTATCATTGTTATCTAAATAATACCAAAGGACTGTGCCCTGGTTTAATGTTTCCCAAATTATTTCTGGAATACTGTGTTGTTTTGTGTGATGGTAATAAGTATTCTATATGAAAAGAGTTCTAAGGTTCTAAATTTCTAATTGTAGGGAGTTCTATATTAGTTTTGCTGAGTAGGTCTCCTCAATGCAGGACTTGTGAGAGCCTTTGGTTATGTTCAAAGCATTTGAGCACAGGGACCTCTTTGGGCACAGTGTTCCCCATACTTACAGGGTTATGGAAGTCTTTTCTGAGAAGACACACCCCAGGACAGAGTTCACTTTCATAAACACTAATCTAAAACAAACATCCTTTCATTTGTTTGGGTTTCTTTGGTTTCATTTTTCTTTTGACTTTCCAAGCACACTCAAAACAGTAGAAAAACTTAAATCTAAGACAGTAAGAAAGAAATTCCAAGTCTCTCCTAGAAGCATTGCTAAATCTTCAGCCATACTCAGCTCTTGATAAGACAACCTTCCAAGAAGGTGAATCCTCACTTCCCTCAGTGGAAGATCCAGAAATAACTTGCAATGCACCAGAGCTGGGGACAAATAAATGGGTCCCTAACTGCTTATCATATATCATTTGTTCATTAAGTTCAATGGGTGTCTTTAAATCATGTATAAAAATGTCAGTGTGGAAGATCTGCTTTCTCCCATTCGCAAATGTCATGAAACAGTAAGACTCAAACTCTTTGCTCACCCCCTTGTCTTCAGGAAGCCACTTTATCTGACTTTGTGGCTGTGTGTGTGTGTGTGTGTGTGTGTGTGTGTGTGTGTGTGGTACTAGGGAATGAACCCAAGGCCTCTCTGCACTGAGCTCAATCTCCAGGCTTTTTGACTTTTTACTCTGAGACAAGGTCTTACTAAGTTGAAAATTTACCCAGACTCAGCTAGAACTAGTAATCCTCCAAAGCTTTGGCCTCCCAGGTACTGTCATTATAGATATGTACCATCACAGGCAATCAAAACCACCGTTTATACCACCTTGCATCATATTCCAGTGTGCAGCAGGGTCACTTCTATGGATTTGCTTAGAAATGCAGCCACTTTTAACCCAGGGGCTCTCTGCCATTAGGAATGTTCCCCTAGGCCCCCAGCACCGATCTCCGTAATAGAGGCGTCTTGAGATGGTTACTACTAGTCTTAGCCTAAGTGTGAATTCGTGATCTCTACAACCTAAGGACATACAGGTGCTCTAACAGTGAGCTGTAGATTTGTCTGCCTGACCTCGAACACAGGCAGCTTGGACTCCCAGCCCTAAGGACAAACCCTGGTTCAGCCCAGGTCTAGTGAAAGCAAGAAGCCTCCAGAGCCATACTGACCAGACCTTTCTGCTCTGTATCACATGACTACAGGGTGTCTGGGACCAGAGTCTTGCTGCTCTGTGTCCCCTGTGGGGCCATCCTGTTGTCCTGTTGTCCTGTTGTCCTTGAGGCATTTGCTAAGGACAGACCTCACTCCTCCACTATACTCTGCCCCATAGAAGCACAAGCTTTGCCCTCGAGCTGGGCACAGATTGGGCCCTCCTATGCCATGGGTCATTTTCTGCCTGGACAGAGAGGGGAGGGGAGGAAAGATTATTGACAGGGAAAACACTCGATCGCAGCCGCAGGAGCCAATGGGCCATTTATCCCCAGTCAGAGCTCCTTGAAAAGGTGACCGTCCATCAGTCCAGTCCACCCTGTGAGCCACTCCCTGATGAGCTGTTCCACCCTGGGGTTAATTTAGCTGATTACAGAGGAATTTGAGAGGAATGGGCTGCCAAGACCTGGGCCCAGGCCAGCAGTGCATTAACTCTGCCCCAGGCTCCATCACCCTGGGCTGGGCCGATAGCAGCATCTTTTTCCTGCAACCCTGTCCCACCGGATGGGCTTTTCTTAAAGTCAGCTCCAGCTTATCAGGTGCGAGGTGGAGCCCACAGCCACAGGGCTCCAACTATTTGTCCTCTGCATCCTTGGCCAGGAGGCTGACCCCAGGGACAGGTGCCAGGCTATTCTGCGCAGCTCTGGACACTGGGCCCTGTAAGACTCAAGTTTGGGAAGAGACAACGAAGCCTCAGCTGAGCTCTCAGGGCTCCTTCCTCCCCTGACTGTTCACAGCACATGAGGCCAGGAGAGTGTCTGCCCTTCTCTGATAAGACAGGGCTAACCTCACCTGCAGGTGGTACAGAGGAAAAGCCATGCTGGGAATCTCTGTGATCCCTAAAGAGAATTGCTTCAAAGTGTCCAAAACACCCTCTAACAGCTCTCACCATCCTTACTCTACTAGATGTACCTCAAAGGTATTCAACTGTACTAACTGTGGTGCTCCCACGGCGAAGGGTTTGGCCTCACTGAGACATGAGCAGCTGGGCGGGAAGAGATTTCTCTTCATCTCCAGGAGTAACAAGGAGGCTGAGTGAGCCCTCTCCAGCCCCCACTGAAGCCACCTGAGTTTCCAGAGCTTTGTGACCTGCAGCTTGTGATTTCTCCTCACTAAACCTCAGTTTCCTCATTCATAAAGTGAATTTAAGCCATCTCTACGTTACACAATTAGATGAATCATATATATAAACTTAATGATGTATTTAATTTAAATTTAACTTAATCTAATGCACAGGGCTAGGCACTGAGGAATATAAAAGGAACCAACATCAACAAAAGTTTGCAGCACTGTGGAGCTTTGATGCTAGCAGGGAAAGAAGACTATAGACATTAAGAAGTAAGGAAACAAAGCCAGGCTTGTCAGTATATAGCTTTCATACCACAGCTCTGGGGGGCTGAGGCAGGAGGATGGCAAGTTCACGCCCAGCCCAGGTGCCTAATGACTTACCAAGACTCTATCTTATAAATAACAGGAGAAACACATAAAGCACTTTGAGTGTCTAAAGTTAAGTACTATGGGCTGAGAGGCAGAGAGAAGTTAAGAGTGAGTCACGTAGGACATCAGGTGAGTTTCCCGGGGCTGAGGACGGGCAGAGCCTGAAGACAGTGTGGGGAACAGGGGGTAGGGAAGGGTGTTCCAGGCAGAGACAGCAGCCATGCAAAGGCACTGAGGCAGCAGGGCATCCAGCGGCAAAGGTGCCATGGTGGCTGGAGAGAACTGAGTGCAGAGGCAGGAGAGGACCACTGTGGGGGCACCTGTGTGTCATGTAGACAGAGATGCCAAGATGGTGGGAAGATGCTGACGGCATGATGTGGGGGACAGGACAAGCGTCCACTGCAGCAGTAGCATCCAGGCTAAAACAGGCTGGTCCCCTCCTCCACCCTCCCGGGCATTTCCATTCCACATGACCAGTCTGCCCCCTGAACCCAGTCCGAGACAACTGCTCGGGAACAGCCGGTACTTCCTGCCCTGGGGGCCCTTATCGCAGCTCCGACATCAGTATCACCAGAAGGTCACAGGTGCCCCCATTAGCAGGCCTGACACTTGTCCCTGCTCTTCACTTCCTCCTGATAGCCACAGAAATACCCTGAAGCCAGCATCTCTGCCCTGTGGGCATGGCATGGCACTCACGCAGGGCCTTTTGCCTACACTGAGCCGCCATTGCCTGGGTCCCACATGGCCCCTCACAGGGTGGGTGACATGTCGCTGAAAGACAGCCCCTCCCAGCCCCTGTCTGACTCCAGCTGTGGAGGGTGCAGGCCCTCACTTCCTGGAGGTGACCCACACTGACTCAGCAGCTCTGGGCATTCAGAATGGCCACTGCCGGACTGGCCACCCACCCTGTCCGACTCCTCACTCCTGGGCTCTCATCTGGTGACTAACGCCTCTCAGAGGGCTTCACCCCTCAGTGGTTCCCCAGTACTGTGTCTCCAAAAAGGGTTTTTCCAGCCTATGGACAGATACGTGAGATCCAATGGCCATGTGAGGTGACAGTGGTGGCCCTCGGAAGCCACTCCCCCCACCCCTCTGACCCACACAGTGACCTCCCACTGCACCCAAACTCACGCCAGACACTGTCCTAACCCTTTCAAAGGCCCACATGCCTCTGCACACGTCAGAGCTCCAGGCCCAGCTTCAGCCTGCCTCCCTGCTTACCTCCCACCAACCCTCTGCAATCTGCCAGGCCAAGACCCAGGAAGCCACTGCAAGATGCCTCCCTCTGTGTGGCCGGGAGCCCTAGCCGTGGGCACCAAGGACAGCCTGCCAGCGACCATGAGCTCTCTTGCCCTAAGGATAGCTCTGTGTTTGTGTCTTTTTCTTCTCCAGGCTGGGTATGGAACCAAGGCGACACACAAATGAGCCAGATGCTCTACCACCTGCCACCTTATGCTGTGTCTTGATCAGCACTTCCTCTGCCACGTACACAGTACATTTCCCCTGTCCTCTCCACCTCAGATGCAGGGTCTGCCCTGAGCACACACTCAGCCGATACTGCAGCTTCGACCCTTGTTAGTGTTCATCACTGGCCACTTGTTTTATTGTGTTATGTTCGTTTTCTGTCACTCTAACAAAATACCCAATACCTGGAAATTTATAAAGACTAGAAGTTCATGGGGCTTATGGGGCTGGAGACCAGGAAGTCTCAGTCTTAGATGAGGCCTTTGCTGCAGGATCACCTGGTCAGTGCATCCCGAGGCAAGACAGACCCATGGTGCTGGACAGCTGCTTCTCCCACAAAGCTGCACTCACTGCAACTCCTTTACCTACTTGTCATTTGTGAGGGCTGATCCCACCCACTGCAGAGACCCCCACCTCTCATCACTACCGCATCGGGCACCAGATTTCCAGCACATGAAACTTGAGGGCACTTTCAAATCACACCACGTGTCATCTGTCACTTGTACCTCTGAATACAGCAGTCACAGACATCCAGGTCATAGCAGGCTGGTTCAGCTGACCTGGCTGGGCCCCTGCCCTACCTCTTATCAGCGGTGACCTTGGGCATCCCAGTCTTCCTAGCCTCAGTTTTCCCCTCTCCAAAAGGAAACAATCACATGTCATGATATATAAGTAGGAGAAGACGAAATAAACACCTTACTGAAAATGCAGTGAGGGGGTACATTATTAATAACCATTACTCTTACATTCCCACAGTCACACTACCTAGACGGCCCTGTCTGTTGGTTCCCTGAGGCATCCCAAGTGTCTACCGGAAATCCCAGGGCACAGCAGGTCCTCAGCAAACATTTGCTAAGGGAGCAAAGTGGCTGATCTTGCTAGACAAAGAGAGCAGCACTCTGTGCCCCTGGGATCTTTAGCTTCTGCTGCACAATTCTCCAACTACCATTTCCCTGTTCTTGGAGATACTGTACTGATTCGGCAGTGTTTGGGTGGAACCCAGACGCCCACATCTAACGGACTCCCCTTGACCCCTTAGTCCCATCATTTAGGAACTGTGCCACCTGATGACCCAAGTCCCATTACCTTCTCCAGTGGCTCAGCCGCTGTCCTCTTCCAACTGCCGTCATCTAAAAGCCCAATCATGGGATCAGTAATGATCATTGTGCGGGGGATAATATTATTTTCGTGATGTACGGAAACCCAGCCGAGGCTTTTAAGTGAATACTTGGTAATAGAACAATCAAGTTAAAAGATCAGTGTGACACAGAGCATGAAATAGGAAAGTATCATGGCAAATTGATTTGGACCACACTTAGGGGTTTGTGAAATGAATTTCATTTTCCAGACCAAATGGAAGCCTTGCTTATAAATCACTGCCGCTCTTGGAGATTAATAAAGGAAACAGGCTTGATTAAGAATTCAGAGCATTGGTCCCACGGAAGATTTATAGACCCCAAGGTCTGGCCACAGGGATTGCAAGATGTCCCACCTGTTAATTGTCATTTAGGAAGATTAACCCCAGGGCTTCTGGCCAGCCCTGGAAGGCAGGGTCCCAGCCCTGCTTGGGAAGGGAAGTGGATTTTAAGAAGCACATTTCTCCAAGCATTCTCAGTCTTCCCTAGAAAACAGCTAGTTATGTGGTCTCAGACATAACATTCTGTACAATTTTTTCCAGATTCTGGACAGTGAAAATTTCATTTAAAAATCTATCACTATCAAAATGGGGCAGACCATCACTGAGTCCAGATTATAAAATAAAAGGCAATTTTAAACAAGCAATAAAACAAAAGCAAAGGGGGGGGGGAAGTTTTCACGTACTATCCCCATCAAGCTCTTGGTCCATTTCGGACCGAGGGTCTGGTGTTGGAGAGTCCCTTTGGGATTCCTTATTTGTCAGAGGCTATCCGTTGAAAACATGAAGAAAGCAGGTCTCGGGAAGCTGCTGTTAGGAGAGGGGACAAAAGACTTTTAACAAGTCTCTTTTGACAGAGCCAACTTGTGCTTTGGGGAAATGTCACGATTTAGGGTCCACATTGTGTTCTGCAAACAGGAAGGCGTGATGTTTGAGTATTCCATCCTATTATCTTATTGACCCTGATGGCTCAGCATCCAGCAAGAATCAGGACTCAAGATGGTGCTGGTAATGACCAAAAGAAAACGGGAAGTTTTAGAGGTACTGAAGATATTCAGTTCCTTCATGTAGATGTATTCAGTTTGTGAAATTTTATCAAGACTAATACCAAAAATTTTCTCATATCTATATGTCAATGAAAAGTGAGACATTTCTAAAGCAGCATAAGGCTGTTGGAGCCATGAACATGTGTGAGGACTGTGCAGGACGCTGACAGATTGTCTGAAAGAGAAAACATCAATCAGGAAGCCTGTGTATGTTGTGCATATGTTCAACCATTCATCCATCCATTCATCCATCCATCCATCCACTCAGTAAACTCTATTCCTTGTCTGCTTATTTGACATTATTCTGCTTTATTTTCCTCAGAGCACTTGTCACTCTCTAAAATTATATCTGTTCTGTTTACTGGGGTTGTATTTACACCACCACCACCACCCCCAAAAGCAGCCTCATGAAGGCAGGAACTTCACCTCCATCTGTCATTCCTCTCTGTGTTCTCACCCCCTGGCACATAGCAAATGCTCCAGGAATAGTTGCTGCCTTTGCAAATGAAAGAAATCAAGGCAATGCACTCAGTCAGCTCTGGACTCTCCAAACCCACAAGCTCTACTATGGCAGTAGGTCACAAAGTCATTTAAAGCCAGCAGACATCACTGAGCACCTTCAATGCTCTGAAATTGCAGCAAAGAACAAAACAGAATTTGTGTGACCTTCCTCGCCACCCCAGGAGATCGGGGTCCTCAAAGCACTTATGGTAATGGGTGAAAAGGTTTGGGAAAGGGAAAAATAAAATACAGCTGTGGATCAGAAAAGTGCCAGTTAGGAATGAGACTGAGGGAAGCTGCATGCTCTGTGGGACCAAGTGCAAGCCGCACGCTGGCTTCCGGGACCCTAGCCCACGGACCCGCACTGGCCTGGCAGGTCAGAAGCTTCTAAAATCAGGATGTGGTATGCACTCAACTGTGTCTCCCCCCATCCTGAACTACTTTGTTGAAGAAGCTCCTCCTCTGTGTGACTGTATTTGGAGAAGGGAGCTGAAGGAGGTGGTTACAGGTGAATGAAGTTATAAAGGGAAGGTGCCCAATCCCATAGGACAAGTGTCCCTGTAGGGCACAGGAGACAGTCCCTCTGTCCTTCTCTCTCTCCTTCCCTCTCTTCCCTTCCATGCATACAAGGAAAACACCATGTGAGAACACAGCAAAGAGTCACCCTCTACAGCCAAAGGAAGAGACTCCACCAGAAACCAACCCTGCTGGCACTTTGATCTTGTTCTTCCAGCCTTCGGAACTGTATGAATATAAATTCCCATTGATTAAGCCACTCCATTTGGAGTGTTTTCTCACGTAGCCCAGGTAGATTAATCCACCAAGTGTGTCTGATATTAGCTAGAACTCTGCTAATACTGTTGCAGCACAAATATCTTTGTGGGAACAGCTCTTGTTCACTCGGCAAAGTAAGTCACCATCAGAATTTTCACAGAAACCCCATAAATCCTGCTTGGCCTGCAAGACCAAAGCCCAATGAGACATGCACACTGTTCCTGTCAAGTTACCTAGCAGATCTTCCTTGGGCTCATCCATTCATCCAACAACATGTATTGACCACCAACCATGTATCCAGCAAATAATCTCAATGTTATTTGTATATATTATTTACATATCTGTTGTTTGCACATACATTTGCATACTAAGTCCTTTGAGCAAAGAGTCCGAGTGCAAACACTCCAGAAATGAAGTCCTGTAAAAAGGTAGGGTGAAGGGTGGAGGGTGAAGATGCTCAATTGCTATTTACAGCTTAAACAGCACTTCCTGTATCCTTGCTCACCTTTTCTGCTGGAGCTGAGGTAGGCAGACCAGCAGTCCCAGAGTCTACCGCAGCTGGGCCTGAAAACTGAGGTTCAGATTCCTGCCCCACTTCCTGTCTCTAACAGTAGCTCCTGATACTGAAGGGGGTGCCAACATTTACCCAGCTGGATGACATAGTATTCAAAGCTTATTATGTTACCTAGCCTTACTATTCAAAGTGTGTTCCTCAGGCCAGTGGCACTAACATACTGGGTGTTCCTTACAAGTGCATAATCCCTGTCCTGACCCAGGTCTGCAGAATAGGACTTGTATTTTAACAGTCATGGGAACGTGATGGGTTCAGTCTCAATGCTCCAGAAAACACTTCAGACCCATTCTTCTAGTTCATCTTATGTCTGGTACTGGGGGCTAGCAATCCATTTATTTATTGATTTAGAAGTAGAGTCTCTATAAGTTGTCCTGGCTGACCTTAAAATGGCAATCCTCCTGTCTCAGCTTCCAAAGTAGCTGGTATTACATGCACCACCGCACTCAACCAATATCCGCACTTTCATTTTGTGCTTCGAAGAAAAACATTAAAAGATATGGACCCAATACACAGAATAAAACTACTTCCTTCTCTGTTTGGTCCTTCTCTGTTTGGAAACACCAATATTTAGTTCCCTCAGAGGAAGACAGTAACAATGTGGGCTACAGACAAGATGTAAAACCAAGCACTGGACCTGGGAGGAACTGATGAACCCGGTAGGGATGGGAGGAGGAAACTGAGAAATGTTCCCATTTTGTTCAGCTTATCCCAGGTATTGGGTGTCAAACAGGAGGAGGCTTTCCAACAGAAAGTCAAGACCAACCAGCTGACATGGAATCACGATTTACACACTGTCGGGGAATGGACAGAGTGCTTTGAAATAAGCTCTTGTAATGTCCCAGAGAAAGGAACAATTGCCGGGCTCGGTTACACACAGTTTCTGGGTCTCCAGACCTTCCTGGGCTAGATAGAGTTTGTCTCCCACAAAGACAAGGACTGTGGATACTTCTGATTCAGTGTTATCTGAGCTGGGAGGGTGTTCTGGGGCTGGGTTAGCCACAGCTGGTGCAGAAGAGGGTCATCTGTCCAGAAGACGAGTACTGTCTTGCCTAAACCCCAACGTGGAAAGGTGCAGGGTCAGTTGAAATGGTTTCAGCATCCCTGAGTCAAATTAAACAGCACAGAAAAGGGTTTAATCTATAATTCAGGAGCCCGGCCACGGCACTACCACGACTTCAGAGGCAAAAGCACACACACATGCAAGATGAGTTCCGTCGCCCAAATGGCTTCTGGAAAATGATTGTGATTATTTTGCATAGGAAGGAAAAATGTTTCCAAGAATCGATGAAGGACACTGCTCAGAAATGTCCATAAGCTGGCAGACAACAGGACCAGGAGGGCCCGAGTATCCATTTTACAGATCACTCAGAGGCGCCGACAGTACAATCAATCACTCAAACAATTTGCCAACCGGAAAGCATCATCCTAGAGGTGCAGTTTTCCATCCCCACCCCTCCAATTTGCCTCTCAGATGAGTCCCAAGTGGGGGTGCGAAAGGAATCATGCCTGAAACGGGCAGATGCTCCAAGCAGAGCTCCCCATCCCTGCTTCCCCCTTGCTAGGCTGGTTTGAGAGAATCAGGGAAGGAAAATACAAATCTCGCCCCTGAAGTCACAGGAATGAAAACCAAATCCTGGGCAACCCATTTTCACATACAGATTCAATCCAGAGTCGTGTAGACTAAAGTTCTGTAAACTTCTGTAAAGGACCAGAGAGCTAATATTTCCATGTTGCCCAAGGTAACATCCCTGTTGCAACTACTTAACTTTGTCACTGTGCTGTGAAAATAGCCCAAGATGATATGGAAATGAATGAACATGGAAAGTTTCAATAAAACTTTATTGACAAAAGCAAGTTGTGGGCCAGAGTTTACCAGTCCCTGATGTAGAACAATTTAGTGCTACCTTCATATCCTACAGACAGGAGAAAATAAAAAATCAATGCTCAAGTGGAAAATGACTTGCCCAAGATTGTGCATCTGGGTCAAATCAGAGTTCTAACTGAAAGCCAGAAAGACTGACTGCCTCCTAAAGCACTCACCACTACATCACACAGCGTCACCTCTCTTTCCCTGCCTACTTTTCTGACCTTAATTAGTAATCTGAACACTAGGAATACCATTCGCAAATAGATACAAACCCTCCCTTCACATAGTTTTCAGTGCTCCATAAGAGCCACTTTTTAAATGAGCTTACTTAAAGAACCAACATTACATGTTAGTGTGTAAACATTAATATTCTAAAACCACTATAGTTAAATAATTACAAATGGTACTGTCCTGTAGAATCCAATACTTTAGGTAATATATCTCTTGTTTTTGTAGGAATGTAATTATCTATGGATTAATTATGTGATTAATGTTCACTGAAGGAAATTTTTATAAATGAGAGGAAGAAAAAGAATTTCCCTGTTATTCTTCTATTTGAAGATAATTTCATTAGCAATCTGGTGTATTATTTGACTCTTTAATATGTCTTGAAATAGACATGGATGCATGTGTATATATGTATATGATTTTGCTGGTAAAGATAGTGTTTATTTGGGGTAGCAAAAATAGGACCCTTTTGTACTGGTATAGCAGTGTTCTGAAGTAAAAGCCATGTTCATTCTCATTAACCAACTTACAGCACACATTTGAAAAGCAGCCATCTCATGAGTTGGTGTTTACCTAAATTTCTCAAGCACCTCTGAGCCCTAAGCAGTGGTCTTGGTGGTGACCAGGAAAGGCAAAAAGAACCACGGAGATGCTCCTGACCTCAGTCCCACGATAGGAAGGCGAAGGTCACAGTGGAATCCTTTAATGTTTAATTTTTTAACAGATTTGCCTAATGGTCTCACTTTTTAGGATGACTTTGATGATCCTGAAATAAGCATGACACCATTAGTAGAGGGCAAACCCAGCAAGGATCCAAACCCAGGAGCATCCAGAGATAAATTATCCATCACAGGGAAATATTTGGCAGGAGACTCCAAGGAGCATACTGGGTTTCTTTTACCTTCTCTGTCTCAGATTTATGAATCTGACAAGCAAAGAAAACGTGAGACCCTCTCCGGCTGGGGACTTGAAGCTGTGACATCTAAAACCCCATGAGCTCAGTGGCTCCCTCTCCTTTGACTGGTGCCTCATGGTGCATAAATCACCCATGTCTCGATCTGATTCAAACAGGACACTTTCTGAAACTGACAGAGGCAGGGCTTTGGAATCGTATTGATTAGTTCCATCCCTCCACTTAAAAGGTTCAACTCTATGAGGGGACTCATTAATGTTTCTGGCAGCAGCCAATGCTGCATTGTGGAAGCCAAGCAGCATGCATTTTGAAGTCAACAGGGCAGATGGGCACGGTGGCACTTCCCTGCTTTCTCAGCACCTGGGAGACTAAGGCAGGACTGCCATGAATTCAAGGCCATCCTTGGTACCTACTGAATTCAAAGGCAGCTCACTATATAGTAAGACACTGTCAAAAAAAAAAAAAAAAAAAACATGGCTGGGTAGCTTATAAGCACCAAAGGAGGGACTCATAAAAGACAGGAAGTGGGATCCTGTGGCCAGGCAGGAATAACAAAGGGTAGCCTTCTTTGGGGCCTCATGATCTGGATGTATCAGCACTGACCATTTCCAATCCCTGTATCTCTTGAACGACACTGCAATTTATCTTTTTCCAACAAAACTGTCTGCAGGTACTGTGAACACCCCACAGCTCAGCATTGGTGTTTTTAATTCTATTTAAACTTTATTTTGATAGTTCTGGGGACTGAACCCAGGCCTTGCACATGCTAGGCAAGTGCCCTCAGCTATTGTGCTGACCTCCATAAATTTTTAAAAATTATTTTTGTTTTGTATTTGTATGAATAATTTTTTAAAATGTGAGATGAACACTTCCTGAATTGCATGGGCTAGACTTATCTGCAATCCTCCTGCCTCAGTATCCTGAGTAGCTAGGATCACAGCCCTGCACCACTATACCCAATTTTCACTTTAATTTATAACAGTCATCATGGTCGATGGAGGGTGTGTGTTAGACTAAGCAATATCAAAGACATCCATGTTGTCAAGAGTAGATGAAGGGATAAATGTTCGGGAGCAGAGAAATGGCTTGACGGGAAAGGCCTTTGAGGAAGATAGATCCAGTTGCAGGAAGGAGCAGAAACTCCTGAGGACAATCATGAACTACCATCTTAACCACCCTCCACTCAGCTCACCCTCCACCATCAAAATCCAACCTCCATGCAAAGAACAACACTCCTAAAATTCAAAACCCTTCTTGGCCTGATAGTATGCAGGTGTAATCCCAGCACTCTGGGAAGCTGAGCCAGCAGGATTGCAAGTTAGAGCATAGCCTGGGCAACTCAGCAACCAGTGAGGCCTTGTTTCAAAATTAAAAGTATGAAAAGGTTGGGGCTATAGCTCAGAGAAAAGGGTTCAGCACCCAGTACCAAGGGTGTGGTTTGCAGCTTCCTTTCTATAGATGTAACTGTGTACAGGGACACCTTGTCTGCCTCTCATGCTAGTCTTCCACCCATCCTCTCCCCCTCCTTCCCTACTTCTGGGTCCCCATGTGTGCCAGCTCTGTCCTCCCTGGGGCTTCCACAAGCTTGCTTTCTTGTTCCTGGGTTATTCTTCCTCCGCGCTTTCTTTACCTGCCAGAGGTCTTCCCATCAGGGGCGCTTTGTTAGGATGGCCCTAGCCAAGCACCAACTCTGGACTTGGCCTGAGTTCAGGAGCCCGAAGGTCCTGGATGGCGATACAGGCAGGGCTGTGGTCCTTCTCATGACAGGGGTTCTGACTGTGGCTGTGTCTCCTGGATCTCTGCATCCATCCCCACACAGCATGCTCCCTGTATGTGCGTCTATGTCCAGATGACCCCTTTCTTTCCCTAAGGACACCAATCATTTGAATAGGGGGCCCCCTGCACCGATATGACCTCAACTTAACTAATGACCCTGTTTCCAAAGGAGGTTGCATTCTGAAGTACTGTGGGTCAGGATGTAGACATCTGAGGGCTGGGCTGTGGGGCCTGTGTTGAGCCCGTGACATCATCTTTCAGGTCCTAGGTGAAATGTTACTGATCCCAACCTGTTCTGCCCCTGCTGTAACACTTGTGCTTTTCCTTCACCTTACTTCTCAAAGCTCAAATCAGCTGTGAGCCTAATATTTGCCTTCTGTCTCCGGCTTAAATCCCATGGGGGTAGGGACTCTGCTGGTCTCTTTGTGTAGAATCTCCAGTGGCCAACGTGACAATCACACCTCTCTTGAAGTGGGAAGCAGTCCCGGACTAAGCACCATGTTGTACCCGGTTTGCCGGCTTCAGTTTCAGAGGCAAACTGGGTTTAAATCCAAGCTCCAGATGGGATCTCAGTCATATCACACAAGCTCTCCATGACTCAGTTTCTCCCTCTATTAAATAGGGATTAGAATGGGACCAACGTCATCAGGACATCTGGGGACTTGGCCAGTCAGTACCTGTGCCAAGTTTGCCAATATCAGTAACAGGCACAGGGCCAAAAGTCACTGATGTCGATCTTTGTGCAGGGAATGTCCAAATAAAGGGCATCATTGACTCTGCTAACTTCCCAGACAGTCCTCTCTCATTTCACAAGGTCATGGCCCTCAGTCTCCTTCCATCCCCGCATTCTGATTTCTGGTTAGTTTGGCCGGGCTTCACACTGGAATGCAATTTCACGCGGTTTGGGAAGAGACGATGTTCCTTGAAACTTCCGCCCCTGTGGCTCTCTTGAGATTTTTTTAGGAGATAAAAAAAAGTAGATTTGGCTCCACTGAGAACCTGTTTGAACATTCGTTGCACATACTTCAAAACCCGAGGCCCCTGGACTTCTCGCCCATTTACTCTTGGCAGAAGGCAGCTTCCTGCTTCTGCTAAGTTAAGCTTTCAAGCTTAGAGGAAAAGGCTTTTTGGACAACAAACAGCTCTTTAAAAACAATATTTTGATGAGTTAAGTGTAAATGAATCAGAAACACATGGATTAAGCTTCTCTTGATCTACACATGGGTTTAATAATTACTGGGGGTGGTGGGTAAGGGGAAACGGGGCTGGAAAAGCCGTGTCTTGGGTTTTATCAAATCTAAAATGTTTGAGGAGTAATTCAAGACATTCCACACACCCCAAAATGTAGCCAGATTTTCCGATTCTACTTCCAAGGAGCCACACAGGATCTTTCTAGTAACAACTAAGGGCTCCAAAGAGCCAGCTTTTCCTGGCTTCTGATTGGCTGGCCATGGAGCTATGATTTATGAGACCATTCAAAGATTTATATATCGCCATTATAACAAATTCCTTCCCAGCTGAACAGTACCCAAATGGAGCTTTATAAATATCTTTCCTGTTAGAAGCCTCTTTTCTATTCACAAAATCCCCTTCTTTTTCTTCTCCCCAGCCCCCACTTAAGCCACAGATTCCCCCATGAGGTCTCAGACCAAGGCAGAGTGAGGGAATTAATTTCACCATGACTGAAATGTGTTTCACTTTGGATTGAGTTTTAAATGACTTGGGTCTATATAAGCTTTGGGTCACAAGAAGGTTAGAGCTAAAGGACTCATAAGTTAGGTGAAGGGTGGAATTTTATAAATGCTCATTGCCTTCATGAAAAGAAAAGCTAAGTTGTGTTCGTGCCTAACACAGTCAAACACTCCATACATCAAGGCACACTGTTTCCTAGAGGAAATGTCCCATACTGATTTGGAGGGCTTCTGTCTTCCTTCTTTTCAGTGACATCATCAACATTGGACGTCTGGTGAGGGTAAGTAACCTCTCCACATGTCACCATCCCTGTGCCCTTCCCCCAAATAAATCTGGAGTCACCCAAAGCTCTGAGGTACCCTAAATCACTTGACTTAACAGGCAGCAGAAAAGTGGGGTGAAAAGTGCTGGGGAGAAGGACTTCCTGCTATAATAATTCATTATCCTGTGAAGCTTGCTCCCAAAGACATACCCACAAATTCCACCCACCAAGCAATCTGGAAATTACCCCGAAAAGAGGTAACAGAGCTTAGTCTGCTTGCAGTTCCTGGGCAGGCACATGCTTATAGCATTCAAATGGGAGAGCTGGCTGTTTTAGCAAATACACAAAGGACAGTGATATAGAGCTGCCGTATATATGAAAACCAATGCCAAGCAACCCAAGCCATCTGTATGAGTCAGCTATGCCACAATAATGCTGTGTAACAAACTGTCCCAAACTTTGTTATCAAAGCAATCATCTATTCTCACACTGACTGATCTATGACTTGAGACCAAACAAGTGACCGAGGATGAACTGACTCAATGCTAGCAATTGAGATCAGATTGGCTTCAAGTATTTCTCATTTTCCCCAGCCAGGGGCCACTCACGTAATATGGCCTGCTTTACATATCAAAAGGTGGAGCTGAGGTCTGCACTTTGTCCTTGGATATAAACACTGTTTCTACACCACACAGCTTTTCACTCACAAACCTCATGACTTAACTAATGATATGCTTAATCAATGCCTGTAACACATGTTTTTGCATCTAACATGTCAGCACAAGGTCATCAATGAGGACTACATGACTTATGGACAAACAGCAGTAGCTGCCATGGGAGACTTCATCACCTGATGGTTCACTATATAGTGCATGAGATTAAGGCCAGGTGTACATGCATCCCAATCCTCTGACATGTCACACATCATAGGACCAGGGTCCCATTAGTAAAACCAATCACATGACAAATAGCAGAGCCAGGTTCAGGGGGCCTTACCCACATAAGCCTGTGGAGGACTATAAGATGACTTCAGAGCACTACAGAATTGGGACCAAAAAATGCAATCAAACCACTCCTAAGTGTCTCACCAAACTTCCAACCCCTCCTAGCTCTACCCACTTATCATGTCTTACATCCATCCATTCTCACACTACTCCAAGACCTCAGTGTCTCTCATCTGATCCACTGCCATCCCATCCTCTTAAGGTGGCTCTTGAGCCTATTTCACTCATTAGTAAACTACTTGTCCCTGTTAAGCAGCATATCAAACCTGACCAGATCTCTGCTCACCTCCTGGTTGCTTCACTTTGTACTCAGGAAAAAGTCCAGACTTGTCATGACCCTTTGTGTGAGCTGGAACCTCTTGGGCCTTATCTCTCACTCTGCCTCTGCCACCCCATACTTCCTCTCTGCCTCACATACACACATGCTCTGTCTTTCTGATCTTCCTCCTCAGCGGTCTAGAGGGTGCTTCCACCCTCTCTTTCCCTATTCTTTAGGTCTTGTTTAGGAAACACATTGACTATGAAGCCTTCCCTGGTCCCACGAATCAAGGCAGATTCTGGAGGATGGAGCCAATGACAGTGAGAATCATCATCCATGAAACAGAACAGAAACACAACTCAAACTCATATTACTAGAACGGAAATTCTATTTCAAGGTCAGGTTCATCAAGTTAAAGCAAGATTTCAGCAATGAAAACAAGAGTTGGCTCCTCTCCATCTCTCCATTCTGTCCTGGACAGTGTTAGGTGACCCGCAGGCTTCCATAGGAGGCTTACTGTGCTCTAGAAACTTCTTTTCCTTTCAGTGGGCAAAGGAAGCCTGTCTCCTGTCTTCTTCTCTCATTCATCCAATATCCATTGCTGAGCCAATGCCCATGGCCTGAAGAACGAGTTTGCTCTTTGGCTTTCCCAAGAGGACTTGGAGCTGTGTTTTGGGGCTGTCCTACCCAAACCCTATGGCTAAGACAGATCCTACATGGAAACTCTAGGTCATGCTCTAGTGGGAAAAGAGGACTCACTGTTGGCAAACCCATTACAGACCACTGTCTCACTTGTAGTGAGGGACTCCCAGGGTCCTTCCTTCCAGAATGTCTTTATAATCCTTTGGAAGGGACAGAGGCAGGCTCAGACACTGTCTACCATGCTCACTAGCAACCCATGTCAGCAGCTTAAAGTGGACACAAGAATTGGAAAAATATTACAGTTCAAGGATTATATACCACCCTGGGAAGCACAGGACTAGATATGTGGAAGGGTTTCAGGCTGAAATTGTGTCCGCTAAGAAGGTCTGTTTACCATTCCAGCCCACCTTCCATTCTGCCTTCAAAATATTCATTAGAGAATGCAACAAAATGAAGAAATTCCATGTAAATCTTTCCATGGCTGCCCACTGCCTTCCAGAAATGTTTCCAATGTCATTTTCTCACTAATCCCTTGAGCTCTGGCCATGGTGAATGTGTTTGACAGCTCTGCATCACTGTGATGAAATACTCAAAGAAGGAAAGGTTGGCTCTGGCTCACGGTTTCAGAGGGTTCAGTCCATGGTTAGCCTGAAATGAGGCCTGCCACAGCAGAAGGGTGTGGCAGAGCAAATCTGCTCACCGTCTAGCAAGAAGGAAGCAGACAGACAGGGAGACAGAGAGAGAAAAGGGCTGTGGGCCAGACTGAGGGGCCAGACCACAGCACAATGACCACACCCTTCCCAGCCCCATCAACTCCCAATAAAGGCATCCAATTCCAATCTCCTCAGTGGATTGATCCTCCAAAGTCAGAGCCAGCCCTTCAGCACATGAGTGGGGGAGGGGAGCCTCAAACCCAAACCATACCAGCAAGTGATTCCTATTCTGACCCCAGTCACTGGGCCCCATTTTCCCTCATATGGACACACCCTCACTGCTATTCTTCATGGGAAGGATCTCTACCCCTCCTCCTGGTGGAGAGGTCTAGCCTCCTCTGGGACCCCACCCATTCCTTGTTGTACAACTCCACTGAGAACTTCCTTCCTTCTTTCACAAGCTTGTCCCTACCCTCAGGCAGTGGCCTGCTGTGTTCGCTGGCGTGTTCCCAAGGTCCAGCACAGAAACTACCTGGATAATAGTAATTGAAAAATAACCCTTGTATTAACAATGGGAAAAAAATTCCAAATATATCCTTGGCACCACAATTCAGATAATGCCAAGCATTGCACTTGGTGACAAGGGTGAAGACACAGTCCACAGCCTCAAAGAACTCAGACGCACAGATAAATAAACAGGATGGAGACCTATCCTTGTTCTCCTTGTGTCCCTCCTACCCTGCACTTACTGTGGGTAAACATCTGTCTGTGGAAGGAATGGTGGGCCAAGCCCTCCTTCTTGCTTCAGGCCAGAGGCTGGCGCACAGCATTCTTGACTCAGCTGTCATGTGTAAGGCCCCACCGTCACCAGACACTATTCAGCATCCACGCCGAATAAACACAGAGCAAGTCACCAGGACACAGCGTGGCTGTCAGGGAGCCCGCTTCAAGCGGATGACATCAGTGCTGGGCAAACAGGAAGGCACAAATAAACAGAAAGAAGCTGTGTGCTACATGGTGAGGTAGAGGGGGCGGCATGGGCTTGTAACAGGAACAGAGGACAGGGACAGTGAGTGCCAGGGACTCGGGCCAGCTGTCCTGTTTAGGTGAGAGAAAAAGAATGAATCAACCTTATTTGCACTCTCCAGACGAACGGAGCGATGACAGCTTCAATAAATGTGTGTGACACAAGGCTATGACGACAGTGGTCACTGCTGATCTAGTTTCTGAGTCGTCCATACACCAGGCACTGTGCTAGGTGGTATAATTGGCCAATCACTTATTCCCACAATAATAAGCCTGCTGCTCCTACTCCAGGTATATGGGCTGAAAACAGAGGCTCAGAAGAATTAGTTACTACCTGAGATTGAACCGCCAGTTATAAGGATCACTGGGTTTCCAGTTCAGATCTGTCTGATTCTCAAATCTGACTTTCAGTCATCATAGCATAGGACCTGCAAGAAGTCAGGAAAGTGCACGTGATGAGTTTGGATCCCATTTTACTAGGAGGGAAGTGTTTGGGCCCTGTGTGCATGTGACTTTGAATGGTACACCCAAAAAATCAGGATGCACAACTGCAAAGAAGTGGCCTTGCTTTTCTGCTCCTAAGCCACACCTTTCCTCGGTGCTGACCTGGGAAGTCACCACGTGTGCAGGGCTGGTACAAACTTCCCTTTCGTTTTGTGACTCTCTTGTTTCCCTCACGCTTCCTGCAGGTGGCTGCCTTGGACACTGCACATCCTCACAAGGGACAATCCCAGTATTTCCCTTCTATGTCCTCTGTCCCAGACTAATAGGCCACGGTGATGACCTGCATCTGGGACAGGAGGGAGATGCTTAACTAGGAAAGAAAGCATCAAAATGCCAAGTTTCTTCTCTTTCATTTGAAAATCTAAATGTATGTTTCACATAAACTTGACTTCATGCAAAAATAAAAGCCAGAGTCGAGAACAATAGGACTCAGATTCCTGACTGGTTAGAGAAAACACACTATCCTCATCAATACCATGAAAGATTAGCCCATGTTTCATATACTAGTAAAATACTTGGGCTTGGTAGTTAGCGCCATCTAGGTTTAATGCTACTTCAGAGTTTGGAGCAGGGGCACTGAATAGTACCCCCATCTCCTAAAACAGATGTCCACCACCACCCAGGAAGCTGACCATATTGGCAATGTACTTTGCAGAGGTCACTAAGGAGCATGTCTTAACATAACAGCACCTGGGACTCTGGTGGGAAGGGGAAGACATGGAGAAACTTAAGGGGAGGAACTGTGTGAAGACAGAGGCAGAGAGAAGAGGTACAGCCATAAGCCCAGCAAGCCAAGAACCCCCAGAAGCTGAAGCAACAGAGAAGGATTTCAGATCTGTGGCCTCCAGAACTATAGGAAGGTAAATTTCTATTGTTTGAGCCATCATGTTTGCCAGTGCTTGAAATAAATGCAGGTATGATGTTGGGTAGGCTGCTCTATTTCCCTCTGTGAACTGCCATTTTCTCATCTGTAAAATGGGTACAATAATGGCACCTGCCTCTCAGAACGACAGGAAGGCTGTAATGGTGGGCCTTAGGGTGGGTAGAGCTCTGAGATCGGTTGCTGTGGTCATGCTCAATCTTCCAAGCCCAACAGCCGCTACAGAGCAGAGGCCACACCAACCCCTCCCTCCCTGAGAGACAACAGCAAAGGAAGGAAAGCAAGAAGGGACACTGTGCCCCCTGTGGGCTCCAGCCCAGACCATCAGAGGTGGCAGTAGGAAGGGCAGGATGAAAGCAGAGACAACCCAGATTATCAGGAGCCTGGAGAAAGGAAGGAGAGAAGCAGAAAGGGCAAAAGTCACCAGGTGCCTGGTGCCCACTTTTCTGCTCCTAAGCCACACTCTCTCACATGCTTCAAGGAAGGCCCACAATGCTAGGCTCTCACAGCCTCAGTTCGTTTTTCTGTAAAATGAGGGTACAAATAGGATCTTCCTGGCAAGAGTGCTCTCAGGACCAAGGGACATTCTGAGCACAGAGCGCTCACTCCCTCTCTCAGCTGCTGGTTCCTTCCTCCTTGCCAGGCACTTACTGGGCAAGGCACGCAGGCAGCACTCTGGGAACACTTTTCTGTTACTGTTACTGAATGGCCTGGAGCCATCTTGGTTGGCCACAGGCTCTTTTGATTGTGGAAGACGAAAAGAGAACACATTTTCCCCTCACCCCATCCAGCTCCAGACAGCCTCCCTGGCATCTCTCTTTGAGAATCTGTCCATGGACTGCAGAGTTTCCAGGATCATGGGAGTAGGACCAGCTGCCCACCCCAGCACCCTGCAGCTGGCCCGAAGGACATGGCCCTGCCGGGTGTTTGAATAATGCGTGAAACAAGGAATGTTCATTTAGAAAGCTGGCTGGGACAATGCACTTACTTTAACTGAATAGAAATGTTAACAGGGACAGTACACTTCAGATGGAGCAACTTCAAGGGAATGGAGCCTATCAGCCAGGAAACAGGACACAGGGACTCTGTGACCCTATGTCCCTCTGTGGAGCACAATGAGAAAGATGACTTCAGGGGCCAGAGGGTTAGCTCAGTGGTTCCAGCGCCTGCCTCGCAAGCGCAAGGACCTGAGTTCGATCCCCGGTAACCACATATAATGCTGGGCGTGGAGACACGCCCACCAACAATCAATGCCGCATACCACAATGCCAGACGTGGTGGCTCACACCTGTAATCCCAGCACTCGGGAGGCAGAGACAAGAGGATTGCTGAGTTCGTGGCGGCTTGCCTGGGCACCATAGTGAGCTCAGGGCCAGCCTGAACTACAACGCGAGACCCTGTCTCAAAAAGCAAAAAAAAAAAAAAAAAAAGATGACTTCAAAGCCAGGCATGTGATGCATTCACTTAATCCCAGCACTCTAGGGGACCGAGGCAGGAGTATCCCAAATTTGACCTTGGCTTGGACAACTTAGCAACTTAGGCAGCTTTCTCAAAATTTAAATATCTTTAAGAGGGTTAGCTATGTAGCTACTACAGAGGAGGCCTTGCAGGGTCTTTAGAAACAAACTACTCTAATAGCTGAGCTAATGCTGTGGGTAACAGCACCATCTCCTGAGGCTGGCAGGGCTGTCTCGGCTATGTTTCGTTTACAGCTGAGGTCTCCGGTTCAGGAGGTTTATTCGCTCGCTGCTCTGGCAGCAAGGGAAGGCTTCATAGTGTCTTAACTAAGCGCTCTAGGGATTTGTTTCCAGGAGCAACAGGAAATGCCGGAGAGTTTCCAGAAAGGGGGCTGGAGTGAGACAAGAGGAGACCAGAGAGCATGACCTGACTGCCACTCTCAGGCTGAGCAGAGGGGACAAACACTGTCCCCTCACAGGAGAGGTACTTTTCTCTTCTGCCTAGGTATCCTTTTCCTTACAAACACAAATACATTATCTTTTGCTTTGGAACATTATACATTTGTTTTTGGAACAACAGCAAATATATTTTCTGATGACCCATTGGTTCACGGCCATTAGAAATCCAGTGAGCTCATGCCTGTGCACGCACAGGTAACAGAGAAGCAGACTTTTGCAGGGATGCTCTGTACACCCTTCATCCCACCAATAATATCCCCAGGACACCAAGCCCCCTTTGAAGAGCTCAGCTCCCCAGCTGTGGAAAGAAAAACTGAGTTCACAGCTACATTCTCATGAGTACTCCTTTCCAGATGTGATGCTGATATTCACACACATTTGCGCACACGGTAGCCCAGTGAAGTACCCAGCAGCCCCTACAGTGTTGCTTCTTATTAGCCCCGTCTTGCAGATGAGCACACAGAGGTTTGGTAGCCATTTGTCCAAGTGACAAAGCTAGGATCTGAACTCCGGGCTCTCAGATCCTACATGTTGAGACCACTTTGCTCCTTGGCCCTACTGATGGCTATAAAAGCCTTCCCTGGCTCTTGGAATTGCACAGTTGCCCCCCCCATCCTCAGTCCTGCCCCTGAGTCTTGGGCATCTTCTTAGAAATGTTATCTTTGCACAAGTCAGTCCCGGCAGCCCCAGGCAAGGTCAGGGGACAGCCAGGCCAGAGAAGCTGGGTTTCCCCAGCCATAAATCCTCTGTCTCCAGCATGCCCCTTAGCCACTTGTCATTGGAAAACATACACCAGAGGGTGACAGGCCACATGGGGTGTTTGGGGTCGTGCTCCTGACATCTGACTGGGTGATGCCCCCATTCAGCCCACCTGCCTCCCCCGGTATCATGGACTGAGAGGTGTGCCAGGGATGTCACCCAAGCCTCTGCCCATCTGTCCCCAAGATAGCCATTCTTGCTAAATCCCTCCTGGCATCACCCCGGGCTTGCCTTCACTCTGATTAGTTTCAGATGTGTGCAGATGACAGGAAAGCTCTGATTTCAAAGCCCTGTGGACAGAATCTTCAGCCTCTTGGGCCTCGGGGTCCACACGAGGCGGCCTTTCCCACGGATGGGCAGGCGGCCGCAACACAGACGATCCTCGCTGGCGCCACTTCCCAAAGGTCTTTATCTTCCTGACAGCAAGGGCACTGGGAACCCCTCACCCCAAGGAGGCAAGTGGATGACAGCGGGGGAAGTGACTGTGCCCCAGGAACCTCCAGGAGGTCAGTCAGAGGCTCGGAGGACCAGAGGCTGGGTTCCGGGACAGGCGCACCAGGACACCTGCCATCCTTGCTTTCTGTTTCTATGAGTGTGGGTACCACAGGGGCAGCGTTCTCTGACAGCTGCACATCCGTGCTCTGAGGGAGAAGTCTGACCGCTGTTGCTCCAGCCGGCCACAGAGAGCCACATTCAGGGAACCGGAAGCCAGCTCTGCTCTGTTGCAGCTCCCTGCGTGACTCCAGCAGTTTTCCGCTGCCCCACAGCAGAGCATCAAAAATGTCAGAGCTCAGAGCGCCTCGTGTGTTAGTTCTTGCCTCTGCACTAGGATCCCCCAGGTGGCAGCCAGGTGTCTCCCAGGGATGGCTCCCCGGAAAGCAACACAGGACGCACAGGTGCCCTGCTCTGTGGGGGTGGATGGCACTCGGGTTCCTCAGCGTGAAGATTTGCATCCGCCTTGCCAGCAGGGAGTTGGAGGA
>PVIC010000889.1:13019-104928 GCA_004025085.1 Thryonomys swinderianus | reverse complement strand
AAAAAAAACCACATCTTCTTTATCCATTCTCCAGTTGATAGACATTTGGGTTGTTTTCAAGATTGTTCATAGCAGCTCAGTTCATGATAGCTCAATCTTGGAAAAAAGGATATTTTTTAAACATTTTACAGCAGGGCCGGAGATTTAGCTCAGTGGTTCCGGCGCCTGCCTTGCAAGCACAAGGTCCTGAGTTCGATCCAGGTAACCACATACAATGCTGGGCGTGGTGACTCATGCCCACCAGCAGTCAATACTACATACCACAGTGCTGGGTGTGGTGGCTCACGCCTGTAATCCCAGCACTCAGGAGGCAGAGACAGGCGGATTGCTGAGTTGGAGGCTTGCCTGGGCTACATAGTGAGCTCAGGGCCAGCCTGAACTACAAAGCGAGACCCTGTCTCAAAAAAAAAAACATTTTACAGCAGGCTATTGAGACTGAACTAAAGGTTATACCATTTTATGTATCTGCTCATTACTATATAGTACATTAGAATTTTGAAATTAATCTTCCTGTATCATTTATTAACATTTTTTCTTTTTAACCATTATAATCTTCTAGCATTTCTTTTGCTATTAAGCTTTAACTTAAAAGTCTTAGTAATCATTCTCTTTTATGCTTTTGTTAAATAATTGAAATAGAACATTTGTAAAGACAAATACTATAAATATTTGATAGTGAAAGAATATTAAGTATGCTTTTATATAAGCTAATTTTGTTTTAGGAGACATTTTGGAAATTAATACATTGGACACTTGCATTTAAATACTTGTTAGTTGCATAACTGAAAGTTTTTGTATATATGATACTTTACAATTTTTTTTAAAAATTCCTTTTAGGGTCATTGTCTTAGTGATGGGTTGGATGAAGTCCAAAAAGCAGAAATGAAAGCTTACATGGAATTAGTCAACAATATGTTGTTGACAGCCGAGGTATACTATAAAGGGGTTGGAATTAAAATATGATCCTTTATAATCTGTATCCTCTTATAAAATGTAATCTGTCTTGTGGGCTAGTTTAAAGTTGTTGAGAAATGAGAAAATAATTAAGTGCTTCTAGGGCAGGATGGTAACCCAAATTTTTGCTCACTATCTTAGAGTAAGTTACTTGGTATTTTCAGTTTAGTTTTTTTGTTTGTAAGAATGGATATTAGCTACTCATTGTTTGTTTTGGTCTTTTGAAATTTGCTTAAAATAAATTCTGGAAAATTTCTTTAAAATAACTTCAGTACTATTTAAGGATGCATTGTCTGTATAAGAAAGGAAGTACCATCATTGAATTTAATCTGTACAGTAGCATTAGCTAAGAGAAAAGCCCCTCATGCATGTGACATACAAAATTGGCTTATAAAAAATTACTATGGCAAGAAATAACTTTATCCTTTTCCTCTTTGGTATCGCAAGTTTCAGTGACTGTTCTTTTGTTCCCAGTTATATCTTCAGTGGTGTGATGAAGCTACAGTAGGGGAGGTGAGTGGTTCTGCAGCATTTATCTTAATTAAAATTTAATGAGAAAACACTTTTGCTCAGAATTGCAAGTCCCTGCTCATAAATGAAACATTGTGGTTTATACCATTAGTGATACAGTTTTTCACTTACTTTAATTTTGCTTGCACATACATTTTAGGGAAGCTATGTGTCATTGTTTGATATAACGGGTTGTAAAGTACATAAAAGTTTATATATTTTTAAAGGTAATGGTTTAAAATTTTAATTTTTTACATTGCAATCTTTTTTTCCTTTTAGATTGCTCTGTTTATATTCTTTGAAAATATATTTTTTATAGAATTCTATTTGTAAAAGGCTTTGTTTTTAGGAAGGACCACAGTTCTCATAAATCATTTTGCTTTAGATTACTCATGCTAGGTATGGATCTCCTTATCCTTGGCCTCTGAATCGTATTTTGGCCTATCAGAAACAGTGGGAAATCAAACGGAAGATGAAAGCTATTGGATGGGGAAAAAAGACTCTGGACCAGGTCAGTTCAGATTGAAATTGACATAACTCTCACCTTTTATGTATTAGAAATGCCACTCCTTTAAAAATAATTCAAACAAAGCAAAGAATTTGCTAGCCATTTCTTTTTATGAAGTAGTTTGTATTATGTTTTGTGTAATTCACACATTCTTACCGTCATTACGTAATAGAGAACTTTGCCAGATTTTTTTTTTTTTTCTGAAATCCCACCATGTAAAAATTGCCATGCTTAGCTATCTGGAGAATGTTCTTCTAGATAAAGCTTAAATGGGATCATATTATGCCTGCTACTCTATCACCTGATATTTTCCCATTTTGTGCATCTTTTATATCAATAAGTATAGATCTGCAACATCAGGGTTTAAAAAAAACCTGATTAAGTACATTACTTAGTATATTTATTCTGCTTTGGTCATCAAGGTCATGAGTTTAAGCATCATCAAATTAATTAATGTGTCTTTGCCAAGAGCGCCTCAGTCTGAGCAGCACCCTCACTAATGTGTGGAAGGGGTATTGAGTAAGGGATAGGGATAGTGATCTGTCTCCCTATGAGAAACAGCTCAGGTGCTCTGACTCATGAAGGCTCAGCAGGCATATTTTGTTTTATTTGTCAAATTATTTGAGGATGTGGGTTCAGGAAAACTTTTTGGAGAATAGAGTTTTGAGTGGAAAAAAAGTCTCTTGATAGTAATCTTTATCAGAAACTTAAATGTATTTAAAAGAAATTTACTTGAAATTTCTTCCTGTATTTTATATGTGATGCATAATCTCATTTAAATAGAAAAATAAATTTAACCTAAATTCATGTATTTGTTATACATTGCAATGCAAGTTAAGTTTTAGGTGCCTTTTTTTTTTCTTTTGAGACAGGGTCTCAGTTGTAGTTCAGGCTGGCCCTGAGCTCACTATGTAGCCCAGGCAAACCTGGAACTCAGCAATCCTCCTTCCTTTGCCTCCCGAGTGCTGGGATTACAGGTGTGAGCCACCATACCCGGTTTAGGTACTTTTTATTTTTTTGCCAATGTAAGTCTTTTTGTTTGGGGTCCATTCCCTGTCCTAGGTTTTAGAAGATGTTGACCAATGCTGCCAAGCTCTTTCTCAAAGACTGGGAACACAACCATATTTCTTCAATAAGCAGTAAGATATTTTATTATTATTATTGTTTCTTTTCTGTATTTCTGAATTTCAAATTTCCTTTATCATAAAGGAATTGCTTTCCCAGGAAATATTTTTTAAATGAGTCCTTTATTTCTATATTCATAAAACATTTATGTAGCAACTTTAGGATACCAGGTACAGTGCTAGGCTCTGGGAAACTAAGATTTCTAAAATGTAACTCTTGTCATTAAGCCATTTTCTTAAAGGTAGTTATGTAAATCAGGTGTTATTGTATAATGTAATAAAAATTCTAATAGAGATAATTTGAAGTGTTATATATAGAAGTGCAAAATCTTAAAATTCTAAACTTTTAAAGTACTACAATAATGTGAAAATGTTTTTAATGTAGCCACTGTCTAGGGGATAACTTCTGGAAGAGTCATTAAAACTAAATATTAAAGCATATGGATGGAAAGGCTCTACTTAAAGCTAGTATCTTTAAAAGTTATAGAACACTTGAAAAGCACAAAAATTAATATAAAGACTATAGATTGTGTATATATAAAATGAGTAATTCATGCTTCATTAATAATGGTTTTAAATTTTGAAAAGAATCGCTATTACAAAAAGTGAATTTTCCTTTATTAAAAATATTACATTTTTAATATGTCTAATGCTAGTTACTGTGTTATCCAGTATAAGATGCCTTAAAATAACATGTTAATTACAGTGACTTGTATATAAATTCTAATTTTTACCTGGCTTTTTATAAAATATTTCTTGGTTTTTAGATGGATAATTTTTAGAAGGCTTTATTTACTGTCGTCTTTAAATCTTTCTAGGCATTCATCTTTTATAGCCATGTAAGCCTGGAGATGTAGCTCAGTGGTGCTGCGGCCTGCCATCTTGTATAGTTATGTCAGACATTTTTTGTAAACATTCATTGTAGTAAAATGACTGTGACAACCATTTGCAAATATTTAAACTATGTTATTTTGTAACATAAGTAAAGCATATTATATATTACTGATAACTTAAGAACTGCCAATCTCTGAAGGTAGAAGATTATAGAGTAGGGAAATACTAGTAAGTAAAGCTTCTAGAGTGATGTTCCTATTTCCATAGTTTGGGACCTAGCACAAAGAAATGTGGCCAAATGTTAGTATCATATGGTTTCTTTTATTTCTGATGTATTCTTAAGAATTCAAAAGCTTAGAAGGGACATATTTTATTGCTTGTAGTGGCTTATCAGTGAGTGAATTCTGTTAGGTGTGCTGTCCTTAGAGAAGGCCAAAGGGTAGATGCAGCTCTTTCCTCAGGTAAATTCATTGTCATAGGTTGGTAACCAGAGATCATATGGCTTACAGTTCAGAGGAAATACATAACAAGTGTACTTAGATTTACAATAAGAAATTTAAATTTAGGACAGTTGTAAAACCAAAACCTTGCATTCAAAGAATGCTTAATTGATGGTAAAATATAGGTATTTAAGATAATTTTACCTTCACATAGTATTTTTAGTATTTTTCCCTATTTCATAGATTGAAAAGTAGAATATATTTAATTTTTAAATTCACACATTTATTTAACCAATATTAAAATACAAATAAATTACAGTTAGGAAGAAGTGAACTTATATTTTCACTTTGGTTGTAGCAAAATTTTTCTTTCTTTTTTTTTTTTGGAGACGGTCTCGCTTTGTAGTTCAGGCTGGCCCTGAGCTCACTATGGTGCCCAGGCAAGCCACCGCGAACTCAGCAATCCTCCTGTCTCTGCCTCCCAAGTGCTGGGAAATTTTTCTTTCTTTTATCTATAGCAAGAGTCATTTCTTTGTAAATTGCTGGCCTAAGTTACTATATAAATACTAGACTCCAAGCTGGAGACCTTGATTTCTCCTCTTGGTTCTAAGATATACTGAACTCAGATAAGTTCTTTTAATTTCCCCAAGTATTCTCCTTTCACCCTCTAAGACTATCAGCACCTTTTATCCTAGTTTACCTGCTGGGGATGTTGAGAGAGGAGTCATGAGAGAAACCAAATGGATTTACTTGATGAGGAAATGAAAAAAGATAATAAGAGGGATTTTATAGCAAAAATAGTGGTTAAGAGAGAATAAAGAAGCAAGGAACCCGATTAAAGAGAAGATAGATATGTAGATTATTAGTAATATATTAAAGAGATGACAAGTTTATAGTAGGAAAGAAAAAGAGGAAACACCCACACAAACTAATGTTTTTGAAGTAGATAATACTATAAAGGACATCAGAGTAAAATATGAAATACTAATGAATAAGTGGAGCAAAAAAGATGATTGCTAGAAAAATTTAAATTGGAACATATGAACATTTTATAGTACTATTTTTACTTTGGTATTTCAAGGAAAGCATGGATAACCAGCAGAAATGTGGAAAATGATAATGCAAGATAAAGCAACAAATTTCTCAGGACTTAAAAATACATTATTTTGGAATATTTTTATAATAATTCTCTAAAGATAAATGTGACTATATTTGAAATATCTTAGAGCTCTGGGGAGAATTGCTGTCTGTATCTAAATTGTAGTCTTCCAACTATTTTTTAAGTATAGGAATTAAAGTTACATTTTCTCTTTACTTAGTATAGCAAAGTAATTAAAATGGGAGGTACATGAATATCTTGGCTTGATTAAAGAATTCAGTAGAGGGGCCAGAGGGTTAGCTCAGTGGTTCCGGTGCCTGCCTCACAAGTGCAAGGTCCTGAGTTCGATCCCCGTAACCACATAAAGTGCTGGGTGTGGTGGCTCAGGCCTGTAATCCCAGCACTCGGGAGGCAGAGACAGCAGGATTGCTGAGTTTGAGGCCTGCCTGGGCTATATAGTCAGCTCAGAGACAGCCTGCACTACAAAGCGAGACCTTGTCTCAAAAAAAAAAACAACAAAAAAAAGAATTCAGTAGAAATAGTGGAGAAAGTGTATTTTTTTGGTCCTTGTTTTTTAGTTGAGTTGCAGGTATTTTAAAAGTCATTTTTTAAAAGTTGCTCAGGTATAATTTACATATAGTAAAATTGGCGCTTTAGGTGATCTTTAACAATGACACACAGTTGTGTAACCACCAAAAATACACTTTTAAAAAGAAGGAATTGGTAATTTTTATGTGTCAATTAATATAAAGAGTTGCTAGAATTTATAAGAATTATAAGAAATGTGCTTTAAAAATTATGTGTGCATTGATTAATTGTATGCTACTTGTCATAGACATTCTAAAGTGATTTGACATGAAGCTATTATCTTTCTATAAAATAGTTCAGTTTTGCTTGCATCTGTATATAACTCAGTGCTTTCAGAGTTCTATGGGTGTAGTTTTCCATCAGTTTATGTTTTGCCCATTACACGGGACCTTCTGAACCACCAATTTGAGCATGCATTCATACTTGAATTCAGTCTCATTCTTCATTCACTGAAAAATACCCAGCTACTCTGCCAGAAGTTGCATTGGAAGAATCTACAGTTTTTAGGCTCTGGTTTGAGAAACAAATGTAATTGGCAATGAACAAGAATTAGGAAGTTCTCGGGGCTGGAGGGTTAGCTCAGTGGTTCCGGCGCCTGCCTCTCAAGCGCAAGGACCTGAGTTCGATCCCCGGTAACCACATATAATGCTGGGCGTGGAGACACGCCCACCAACAATCAACACCGCATACCACAGTGCCGGACGTGGTGGCTCACGCCTGTAATCCCAGCACTTGGGAGGCAGGGACAGGAGGATTGCTGAGTTCACGGTGGCTTGCCTGGGCACCATAGTGAGCTCAGGGCCAGCCTGAACTACAAAGCGAGACCCTGTCTCAAAAAGCAAAAAAAAAAAAAAAAAGAATTAGGAAGTTCTCTCTTATTGTATTTTATTTATTTATTTTTTTTGTACTGGAGATTGCTCTGAGCTACATCCATCCCAAACCCTTTTATTTTTATTTTGAGACAGGCCTTTGTTTGTTCGGTAGCTAAAATGCCTAAGCTCTTCCTGAACTTGTGTCCCTTCAGCCTCAGAAGCCCAGAGGGGGATTACAGGAGTGAGTGTCCACACCTGGTTGAGATTTCATACACTGTCCCTTGAAAGGAAGATGTTTAAGGATATGGCAGGGTTAATGTTCATATTATTTTCACAAGGTACCCCAACTCTGCATTCATTCTTCTACATCCTTGTTTCTTTGCAGGGATCTGTTTAGTTTTGATTATTCATCTGTGGTGAAATAAGCTTTTAGTGAGTCTAGGGACACTTGTGATTTTTAAAACTATTCTATTGACTACTCTCTTAAATATGGTCATAGATTGTACATCTTACTTTAAGGAATACTTTATGAATGTGTCAAAAGAGGGAAGGCTTTGAAAGAATATAAGTAATTACTATTGAAAAAAAATATCCCATATTCTGTAGACGGGATGCTTTGTATTTCATTCATTTATTCAGAAGATGCTATTTCAGATCCTTAGATCCTCTGCTAAGAACTGAGCATACAAAGTATATGCACTGTTGTTTTCTAAAAGAGCCTGGAGTGTAGTGAGGGAGGAAACAGGTGAGTAAACCAGTTAAAGTCTGCGATGAGAACTGCTTCATGTTCTTGCTGGATTTGGCCCAGTACTGAGAACTACATATTGAGAACCTGCTTGATGCTGGCCTTGTTCTAGGTATTGGGAAATACAGCAGAAGAGAAATAGACAAGATCCTTTCTGTTGCAGAACCTATATTTGGGTATAGGAGTTGTATAATAATACAATATAAATATTATGTGCCTCTAAATGCTACCTGGATAATTAAAGTAGGATCACATGATAGCAAGTTGCTGTGTGTCCATCGTAGTTTGACTGGTGAGGTGAAGATTTAAAATGGGATATTTGAGGGCCGGAGATTTAGCTCAGTGGTTCCGGCGCCTGCCTCGCAAGCGCAAGGTCCTGAGTTCGATCCCGGTAACCACATAGAATGCTGGGCGTGATGACTCACGCCCACCAGCAATTAATACCACATACCACAGTGCCGGGCGTGGTGGCTCACACCTGTAATCCCAGCACTCGGGAGGCAGAGACAGGAGGATTGCTGAGTTCGCGGTGGCTTGCCTGGGCTACATAGTGAGCTGAGGGCCAGCCTGAACTACAAAGCAAGACCCTGTCTCAAAAAAAAAAAAAAGTGATATTTGAGTGTTATTTTGAAAAATAAGGAGCCTGTAATATGAAGTCAAGTAAAGAGAAATAGCTCATGTTAGGGCCCTAAGATTAGTTCGAGTGTGTTATGTCCAAATGAGAAAAGCCAAGCCAGGTTTGGTTATTTGTCAAGAATGGTAGATGAGACTGAAGAGGTAGGCAGGAGCCAGATTATCCAGATCTTGTATGCTTGGGTAGGGAGTTTGGCATTTCAGCAAACTTGGAATGGGAACTTGTTGGACTATTTCCTGTGGTAGTGTATAATATAGTGGCGTTGAAGGAAAGGCATTCTGGTTACTGTGTGGGGAAGGAGTAGAGCAGGAAGTCACAGTAGGCAGTGTCTAGGTGGAGTTAATAGCAGTTTAGACTAGGAAGGGAAGGTAAATGATCACACTGAGAGCAGATTTTGAAAGTAGTATCTCACCAGACTTGCTAATGGATATGGGAAGTAGAGGACTTGGGCAACTGCAGATGGTTGGTGTGAAGGACTTGGCTATCTAGTAGTATATTTTATTTTGTGTTGACAACAGGACAAGGAAGTTTAAAATGTGTTTCACCTTGAAACAGAGATGGTATGTAGCATCTGAATGTGTGAATCTGGAGCTCAAAGGAGAGAACAGGAGTAGAGACAGTTATTGGTAGTTCCTGGCATGGAGACGGTGATTGGAGCCCGGCAGTTCCATGTGCTCACGTGTCAGCAGTGATCAAGGTCACACAGCAGAATTGCGGTTCAGATTTACACAGGACTAACCTCAGAGTCTGTTCCGGGGAGCCAAATACTGCTACATATTTAATTAATTAGTTGTTTATTCATTTAGTAGTAAACACAGGGCCTCTCTCATGCAAGATAAGTGTTCGGCCACTGAGCGTCCCCAGGCCTTGCAGCATACTCTTCCATTCAGGTGGGCGAATGCATAGATTCTCAAAACTTAACATGTGGGGCTGACAGTCAGAATGAATTTATAATTACTGTGGCATTTTCTCCCTCTGTTAATACTACATTAGTAATTAATATAATGTAGGTCAGTGATGGTCCCATACCATCACTACTAAGATAAATTTGTTTTGTTGTAATACATAATTAAAGAAAGAAAAAGCCCTAGAAAAATTTATGTTGAAGCCATCTTTATGATTGGCTCCTGAAAAAAATGTAAATTGCTTTAAAAATGGTGTGGTCAAAAAAAATTATATGACTAAAAATAAAAAATAAAATTATTTTAAATTTTAAAAAATGGTGTGGCCAGGCCAAGCATGTGGCTCAGTGATGCGGCACCTGCTTGGCAAGCACAAGGTCCTGAGTTCAATCCCCAGTACCTCACACACTAAAAATAATACAGCTATATCATGTTGGTACATGATTGGGTAATTTGCTCTCATTGTTTTTTGGCTTAGCAACACAGTGTAATCTGTCAAAATGCTTTGTTGGCATTTTGTTGTTTTTTGAGTCAGGGTCTCCCTTTGTAGTTCAGGCAGCCCTGAGCTCACTATGTGTCCCAGGCAAGCCCTGAACTCAGTAATCCTCTTGTCTCTGCCTCCCAAGTGCTGGAATTACAGGCATGACCCACCATGCTCAGCATTTTGATGCCATTTAAAAAATAACTCTCTTAATACAGTTAATAAATTATGTTGTGGTTTTTTTTTTGTCATTGTCTTAGAGTATCTTTTTTTAAAAACTGGTACATTTTATTGGTACATTATATATACATATCACAATTTCACTCCACATTGAGAATTTGTACCAGTATATGACACAATTTAATTCTCATTTTTCCCCTTCCCCTACCCACCCTACCTCCCCCGCCCCTGTATATATAAGCATTGTTTCCTTGTTTTTAACCATCGCTTTTTTCTTTCATTATTTACCCCTGAACCCCATTTCTCTTTGAATATTTACTATTTTACAATATCAATCATGCATTCTAGAACACATTTACAACTTCAGTTTCTCATACCAGAGAAAAGATACGATATTTACACATCTGTGACCTATTTATTTCACTTATGAGTATGTCCTGAAGGTACGTCCATTTGAGTATAAATGATTCAATCTCATTCTTTCTTGTTTTTATATCTCTAGCATCTGGAAGCTTTGGGCACATTAAAGACCTACTATATATTTTTTTGCGACTAGAATAATAAAATATAATCTGGTATATATACATAACTATACACACACACACAAACACTCACATATAATTTTTGAGACAGGGTCTTGCTTTGTAGTTCAGGCTGGCCCTGAGTTCACTATGTAGCCTAGGCAAGCCTGGAACTCAGCAGTCCTCCTGCCTCTGCCTCCTGAGTGCTGGGATTAGAAACGTGAGCCACTGTGTCTGGCACTGGTATGTGGTACTGGGGAATGAACTCGGGATCTTGCACTTGTAAGGCAGACACCGGAACCACTGACTAAATCCCTGGCCCTATACCTATATATATATTTTTAATTGAATTCTTTATTGGTACAATTTATATATATATCTCAAAATCACATATAACATTGGGAAATTTGTACCAGTATATGCCACAAGTTAATTCTCATTTTTACCCATATCCCTACCCACTCCCTATATATTTTTAAAACCAGTACTACTTCAATGCCGGACGTGGTGGCTCACGCCTGTAATCCCAGCACTCGGGAGGCAGAGACAGGAGGATTGCTGAGTTCGTGGCGGCTTGCCTGGGCACCATAGTGAGCTCAGGGCCAGCCTGAACTACAAAGTGAGACCCGGTCTCAAAAAGCAAAAAAAAAAAAACCAGTACTACTTCAAAAGTCACTGCTTATAATTCCAGTGGCTTGTGAGACTAAGGTAGAAAATCAAAAGTTAAAGCCCAGCCTGGGCAACTGAGACTCTCTCTTGCCCTAGATGCAGTCACAGTGTCATAAAACACACAAAGAAGCAAGCATGCAAGTCACAAACCTAGGAAATCATAGTTTTGTTTTTCATATCTTATGTAACAGAAATTCTCAGTTAGAAATGCAGTAAATTTCATCAAGCTATGATAGGACTTATTTCTCTTATGATTTTTTTCTTTTAAATTGAATAACATGTTTTAAAAATAGTATACTTCCTACCATAAAAGATAAGTCATTCATGTTACTCTTGTTTTAGGCCTACTGAACTTGATGCGTTGGTATTTGGCCATCTCTACACCATTCTCACCACACAGTTGACCAATGATGAACTTTCTGAGAAGGTGAAAAACTATAGCAACCTCCTCGCGTTCTGTAGAAGAATTGAACAGCACTATTTTGAAGAGCGTGGTAAAGGCAGGTTGTCATAGAGTCGTATGTTAATTTAGCTATTAGTTTTAAAAATATCCTTTGAAATATGTGTTACTTGAATGTTAGATACTGATATTAGAATTTAAAACCAAAAACATTTTCTTTTTAAACCTCAAGACAGAGCATAAAATGTATTCTGGCCGGGCGTGGTGGCTCACACCTGTAATCCCAGCACTCGGGAGGCAGAGACAGGAGGATTGCTGAGTTCGAGGCTTGCCTGGGCTACATAGTGAGCTCAGGACCAGCCTGAACTACAAAGCGAGACCCTGTCTCAAAAAAAACAACAAAAAAGATGTATTCTGTTCATGTTCTTTATACTGTTATTTGTGTATACATTATTTCATTACTGTTCTTTCACTTGATATATTGTACTCTATTATCTTAAAACTGGTTTCCTTATAACTAAATAAAATAAAGCTTGAACAACTGCATGGTTGATACATTTACTTTCTTTTGATCTTTCTGAGAGCTACTCACCACATGCTGTACACATACAGAGCAAACTGTCTTTTTTCTAAAGCAAGTAACTTGTATTATATTCTCTAAGATTGCGGCATACATTGTAAAACTGATGGGAAAAATATTCTTAACAAATGGGTACAGAAAATATGAGTGACTGTTGGGCAAATCAGTTATTGGATAGCATATTCTGTACATCTTAAACTGGTTGCTAAATTTTTAGGCCTCCTATATCTTTATTGATTTTCTTCCTGGTCTTCACTTCTAAGAGAGAAATGTTGAATTGTAGTTTCTTTTTCTCCTGTGACTTTTATTAGTTTGCTTCTCTTGATGGGTATACATAATTTAGGAATATCATTGTTTCTCAGAGAATTTTACTTTTATTGATAGGTATTGTCCTTTATAGATAATTCTTGTTGAAAAATTACTTACCTGATTTTAATTTAGTTATTCTAGTTTAGTTATTTGTCTTAAAATGGCTTCCAATTATACTATTTATCCAGTTGCCATATACATATACGATTGTTTCTAGTTATCCTATTATCCTATTGGCAATTTTAGTTTATGTCAAACTCAAATTGTCATCATTATTCCTGTATTTTATATCAGGTTTTGATATCTGATAAACCCTCCATCTTCTTATTTTCCTTTAGGAATTGAAGTTGAGGCTTGTACTTCCATGTAAAAATTTTGAGTCTGTGATTTTGGATAGTTTCTATTGCTGTCTTCACATTCAATTGTTTTCTTTGACAATGTCTTATGTGCCATTGATCCTGTTTGTAACTACAGTTGAAAGGTCTTTGTGTCAGTTCTGGGTTGTGTTTCTTTCTTTAACGTTTGAGTTAGTTCAGCTTTGTTTCTAATGACTGGCATTTGTTATTACAAATTACATTTTTCTGTTTATTTTCAGGCTTAGGCAATTTAAAAAATGTGAAATAGCAGGATTTTTTTTTCCTTTTGAGTGACTGGGTATTTATCTGTTTCTATGTATATATTTTCTTACGCTTTCTTCTGGGATATAGTTAAATTTCTAGAAAACACTGACCTTTTTTTGTCCTATTATTAGGATTATGATAACAGATCTAGGGGTGATTACAGTACAAGCAGCTCATTATTTTCACTTCTGAGTCAAAACTCTTCTGAACATTCTAACACCTTGTCATGAGATTTTGTCAGTCTCATTGGTGGAAGTAGGCACCGTCCTTGCTGTAGACCTCTCAGCACTGTCCCCTCCAATTCCTTCAAGTGTTCTTTTCCCAGCCTCACTGTCCTCATACATGTGTACTGATTAGTATTCTCTTTAGTTCCCAGGACCAATAGCAAACAAAATGAAGAAACAAACCAAGTTCATTGTATTTTGGTTTTGTCTTACTTACAATCCTTCTTTTTGTCCTTTTCCAATCAAGTTCTTCGTTTTCCTTTTTTTTTTTTTTTTTTTTTTTTTTTTTTTTTTTTTTTTTTTTTTTTTTTTTTTTTTTTTTTTTTTTTTTTTGAGACAGGATCTCACTTTGTAGTTCAAGCTGGCCCTGCGCTCACTATGTAGCCCAGGCAGGCCACCGCGAACTCAGCAATCCTCCTGTCTCTGCCTCCCGAGTGCTGGGATGACAGGCCTGAGCCACCACGTCCGGCACTGTGGTATGTGGTATTGATTGCTGGTGGGCGTGAGTCACCACACCCAGCATTCTATGTGGTTACCGGGATCGAACTCAGGATCTTGCGCTTGTGAGGCAGGCGCCGGAACCACTGAGCTAAATCTCCTGCCCTCATTTTCCATATCGATTTTATTGAATTACATGTGATACTTGTCATAAATGAACTCATTAGTTTCATAGGTATTGTAGATATTTGTTCTCAGATTGCCATTTGCTTTTTTACTTTTTCTAGAAAGTGAATTTAAATGTTTTTGATAAATTGAAATGTTTTAGTAATAGTTTAAATCTTACATATTCTCCAGAGGCCCCTTCATTGAAGGCTTGGTCCCTAGCAGATGCGACTTGACTTGTGGGTGGTAGTGCAACCTCTGGGAGGCAGGACCTATTGGAAGGGAAGCTGGGTCCTTGAGAGGTGCCCTTGTTTCCCTGAAGGGCTCTTAGGATCCTGGCCCCTTTCTCTTTCTTTTTTTCTTTTTTTTTTTGTTTCCTAGCTGTGAGGTGAACAGCATTAGTCAGCCGTATACTCCCCTTCCCCAAAGATATTCTGTTCACTGTCAGCCCTAACAGTGGAGGTAACATGACCATGAACTGAAACCTCTGAAACCCTGAACCTAAATGTCTTTCTTCTTTTAAGTTGATTGTTTCAGATTTCTTATTACAGTGATAAAAAGGCTCACCAGCAGTCATTCTTTTCCATTCTGGTGTTCAGATTTGTATGCCTGAGGAAAATCATCTTGAGGGAAGAAAAAGAGGAAGTTAAATATTTGTCTGTATTATTTGTTTCTATGCTTGTCTGTTTGTCTGTACAAATGGTTAGCCCATTACCCAAACATTATTTTATGAGTTCACTGAGTAGAAATTCTAAATTTATCACAGTAAAAATTGGTTGAAATTTTGTCCAGAAATGTTGCCATACTTTGTTATAAGAAATTATATTGTTCTTTGTTACATGGATTATTGGTTCTCATGTAATTATAAAGCAGAATGTACTCAGTGGAATTACATCAAGATTTTTTTAAAAAGCCAATTAATTTGTTTTTAATGAATTAGTTTCCAAAGAAACTATTCTAGTATAATGTAATGCTTTGAATCTTACTATTAAAACTAGTTATAGTTATAGTGACAAATTTTATTATCAATTCATTGATAAATCTAGTTTCTAGAAACATCTGTTAATTTTATGATCATTATTCTCTATGAAATGCTAAAACAGTTTATTTAATTTTTGCCTACTTAGTGATGAAAGTGTATTGGAGAAAAAAAATACTGATTCCAGTTTGAAAAATGTTTCTCCTTTCGGACTTTCTAGCTTCATCTACTACTGAGAGTCAAGACAATGCCTTAAAATACAGTGAGGGAAAGAAACTAGCAAACACTTTGCATTTACTAAATAATTGTGAAAAATTTCTGATGTATGTCAAATTACTAAGATGTTAAGTTAGGTTATGGACTAATTTGTATAGATTATTGAGTTCAGTGTCCCAAGTTTAGTGTTACTGGACATCATTTAGTAAGTACTTTTCTGGTTCTCACACATAAATATTTAATGTATGGATTTTTTTTTTTTTTGAGACAGGGTCTTGCTTTGTAGTTCAGGCTGGCCCTGAGCTCACTATGTAGCCCAGGCAAGTGTCGTACTCAGCAATCCTCCTGCCTCTGCCTCCCGAGTGCTGGGATGACAGGAGTGAGCCACCACGCCCGGCACTGGCACTGTGGTATGTGGTATTGATTGCTGGTGGGCGTGAGTCACCATGCCCAGCACTGTATGTGGTTACCGGGGGATCGAACTCAGGACTTTTTGCTTGTGAGGCAGGTGCTGGAACCACTGAGCTAAATCTCCGGCCCCAATGCCATACACTCTTTCCAGTATATGTTTCACTTTTATAGAATAGAGGTAATTATAATAAAACATTAAAGATATTGCTAGTTTTAACATTTTGTTGTACACATTTAATTTGGATTTCTTGTTTGTTTGCTTTTTCTGTTGGAACAAGCAAGTTATGTCCTTAAGGATATTATTGAAAACTTGTACTACAGATAGAGAATGTGGAAGGCAAAATGGAAATGCCATGAAGAAAAAGCATGTAAGAAACTCACTGACCACATATGGAATCTTCAAGTGAAAAGGCAAGCTAATAATGAAATTAAGGCAAGTAATGAAAAGTTTAAACTGTCTAGGTTTTTAAATAGGAATGCACAAGACATTATTTGTGTCATACAGAGCCACTGTTTCACTTATGAGCAATTATTAGACTGTAAGATGTTAAAAAAATTTTTTTCCAACTGATCCGGTTTCTGTGATCTGTTCCTTGCTGAATTTCTCACTGGACAGCACAAATGTAGCAAGTTCTTGCGCACTCAAGTAGTCTTTCTCTCTTTATCACATTTTTAGTTCATCTTCAGGCTAATACTCTTTTTTTTTAGGGTTATTGGGAATTGAACTCTGTTCTTTGTGCTTGTGAGGCAGGTGCCAGAAATACTGAACTAAATCCCTCCAGGGTAATACTTTTAAGAGTTAAGTTCTCATTAAGTATTACAGTTTCATTCCCCAAACTACTCATTTACGTGCACTCAGTAAGCATTGTCAGTGAACCAGAGACTCTGCAAGGTGAGTACTCTGGTTAAAGAAGTGCAGACTGACTGCCTGCCCCTTATCTCCAGGAGCTTTTGTGTCAAGCATAGGTGGTCCACAGGTGATTTAGGAGAATCCCTAAATGTTTAGGAATGAAATAATATACCTCAAAAATAGCCCAGGCCCAAAGATAAAATTAAAAAGTACTGTGAATTTAGGAATAATCAAAATGCCTATATTCTAGTTTGTGGGAATCAACCAAAGAAGGGCCTAGAAAGAAAATTGCAGCTTTATATGCTCATGTTAGAAAAGAAGTCACTTCAGAATAATCTAGAAATAAAATGTAATCATACTCTAAGTGCTGTGAAAGACTTAATAGGGTGGAAATCAGCAAAATGGGGAATTGACTAACAATAGAGGAAATAAATGAAACTCAACAATAGAAAAAATTACTCAGAGGGACAGTTGAGGAAGGATAGTCTTTTATGAAGGTGGTTTTGGAAATCATTTTGAACCTCAAACATACTCAGAAATTAATTGGAAGTACAGGTCTAAATGTAAAAGATAAGGCTCTTAAAATCTCTCAATGAAAGCACTGGAGAAAAAACTGGCCTTGGGGGAGGCAGATTTTTTTAGGTAGGACACAGAAAGCCCTGAAAATGTTAAAAAATTGCACTTAAGATCTTTTGCTCTTTCAAAAACACTATAAAATGAGACTACAGAGGAGGAGAAAACTTTTTTTCAATAATCTGTCAAAAGTTTTGTATCTAGAATAGCAAAGATAAAGTAAGCTTAAAAGTAAGCAAACACATAGCATTATATAGACATATATGAGTGCTCAATAAATATGTGAAAAATTTAATATCATGAAAGAAATATAAATTAAACTGCAATGATATTCTACCACATCCCTATTAAAATGACTAACATTGAGATGTTTGACAATACCAAATGTTGACAAGACTATAGAGCAATTGGAATTCATCAGAACTGCTAGTACAAGCACTTTGGAAAACTAAGGTTTTTTTTTTTTTTGAGACAGGATCTCACTTTATAGTTCAGGCTGGCCTGGAACTCACAGCAGTCCTCCTGCTTCTGCCTCTGCCTCTGCCTCTGCCTGTCTCCCGAGTGCTGGGATTACAGGCACGAGCCACCACATCCATCACTGTGGTCTGTGATACTGCATTTAGGACCTTGTGCTTGTGAGGCAGACACCAGAACCACTGGGTTAAATCCCCAGCCCCAAACTAAGTTTGTTAAACATGCATTTAAGAGGAATGTTATGGCCCTGCAAAGCTTTATATCTGAATCTTGATTGTAGCTTAATTCATGAGAGCCTAGAATTTGAAAAAAATCCCAATGTTCACCTACAGGTGAATAGGTAAGGTGTAGTACATTTAAGCGATAAAATCATAAAGGCAATGAATTATTGTTGTTTGCAACAACTTAAGTAAATCTCAGAATCAATACATATGCTGAGGTTAAGAGGCTAAACATGAAAGCACATACTTATAGATACATGAACTTTTAAAATAGACAAGGTTTATCTTCAGTGACAGCAGATCGATGATTGGGCTCAGATTTTTTGTTGGATCAAATGCAAAACGATGCTTTTTGGGGTAATGGAAAAATTTTCAATTTTGATGTTTGTAAAATGTACATATCTGTCCTTCTGTCTTTTTTTTCTTATCTCTTTCCTTCTTCCTCCTCCCTTGTTCCTCATAAATAAAGAGAAAAAGGGTTAAGGGAGGGGAGGAGAATGGAAAAAAATGAAGCAAAATATATTATGTACAGGTACAAATTCCCTTTGATGAATGTGATCATTATGTATATCTAAAGTGTACCAATAAAAAAAGAACAAAAAAGATGTACACATTTGTCAAATGGATCAAACTGCATTTTATTGTATGTAAATTACACTTCAGTAAAGTTTAAGGAAATAAATTGGATGACACCTCTCCTCTGTTCTCTGGAACATGCAAGATAGGGACTATCATTCAAAAGTCACGGGCTTTGGCAGAGAGTAGATTTTTTTTAAACTATCACTTCTATTTTTTTATTGTTTATTTAGGTTTTCTATTGCCTCAATTTAAGGAGTCAGTGATACATCAGTAGTCTAGAATTTCAATGTAAAGTTATCCGTTTTTTACTAGGAATAATGAGATACTTGTTTAATCACAACAGGTGGCTCTTATTTTATTGTTTCTTTTTTTTGAGACAGGGTCTTGCTTTGCACTTCAGGCTAGCCCTGAGCTCACTATGTAGCCCAGGCAAGCCTTGAACTCACAGAAATCCTCCTGCCTCTGCCTCCTGAGTGCTGGGATTATAGGTGTGAGCCACCATGCCTGGCATTGTATATGGTGCTGATTGTTGGTGGGTGTTAGTCACTACGCCCAGTATTGCTGTATGTGGTTACCAGGGATTGAACCAGGGACTTTGCACTTGCTAGGCAGGCGCAGAACCACTGAGCTAAATCTCTGGCCCCTATTCTGTTTCTTTTTCTACCTTAGATTTTAATTGAAACTATTATAAGAGTTGTCCTGAGATCAGGGTGTGTTACATTCTCATAACATTTAGGGCCCTGTGCAGTTTTCCTTATTACTGTGTTTCCACATCACTTGTAGCCCTGGGCAGTTTTCAGGTGATCATTATCCTGTGCCAGGTATTGCTTTACAGAAGGTAGGGTGAATATTTTTTTAACTGATGAAGCTTATGATTCTTCTGGATATAATGACATACCTGTGTCCAAGTTACTTTCATGCTTTTTTCTTTATTGTACCCTTGTCGGTCTCACCATTTACCCAGCAATCCCAAACTCAGATCAAAAGCCTGGCATATAATAGAGTGACACACAGTGATGTGGTTTACTAGGCAAAAGGAATAGCAATAGTTATGCCAAACTGAAGAATGCTTCCTTCTGTCTAAAGGCATTGAAATAAAATTAAAGTATAAAACAAGTTGCCTGGCAAACATGTATTTAGGCATCATTGAACTACCTGACTACCATTATGAACCCATCAACATGTGACTTAAAATATATAGTGCTATTTAAAACAGTTTCTCAAGTGGGAGGCCATGAAATCCTGGGAGCTTTTCAAACAATACCTAGTTCCCTTACCAGTTGTCTAACTAAGGACCACTGGTATTTTTACCTTAGTATGAGTATTAAGTGATGATCAAGTTGATGGCATCATGTGGCTGTACCTACTGGCCATTGCTAATAGTTTTTGCCAGCAGAGGATGTTAACTTTGTTATGTGTTCTAGCACAAGTACGTTATTTAGAGAAATGACTAGAAATAACCATATGAAGCTCTCAAATGACCCACATGAGAAGGGCCACTACTTAGGCAAAAACCCTGTTTCCTCATTTATTATTCAGCTACTTGTTCATCCATTTAATAAATCTTTACATGTATGCAAAACTGATACAGTCCTTTTCTCAACATACTTACTAGAGAAGACCTAGCACTGCTAGTCCAGTGGCAAATGTGGCTGAGATGGGCTTAATGAAGCCTTGGAGGATCAGCTGGACTGCTGGCCAACACCTCATTTCCTGTGGATTTCTTTTCTTGCAAGCTGTGCAGAGCTTCAACAGTTCTCACAACAATTATCACCCACTTGTTCTGTAGGTCTCAAGTCCTTTTTGCATTAGTCAGGTTGAAGGATTCATGGTATTAATCATGACTGAAGTTGTTATTTATCACCTGCTGGGTGAGAAATAATAATTTTGGCACGAGTGGGGCAGCAGGCCAGAGGTACCAAATTAAGTAAAACATCTAAACACTAGCAAGGATCATTTCTCTGGTTAATGAATTGTTACAAAGAAAAAGTAGTACTCATTATCTGGTCTTACCAATACAAAGTGGGCCATGTAAGGAAAAAAGTACCAGCTTGCTCAGACCAGTTCTTTGTTGTTTATTTCATTCCTTTCTCTTTTGGCCGCATAGGTTTGTGTTGTGGTTCCACTGTGTTTGGAGTTTTCTTACCAGAGAACAAAACAGAGAAATAGCTTATATGTTTAACATTCCATCAGGAAAAAAATTCTCGCTATAGCAACAATGGCTTTATGAGCTTTAAGAAATTGAAGTGATTTTGAAATAGGAGAGATGAATTATCTTTAAGATGCTCAGTCACCTCAGGTACACATAATTTAAGAACTTCACTATGATGCCACTGCATTTTACTTTTTTGAACTGAATGCCATTGCTGACAAGCCTATTTTTTTTTAAAGGGTCAGTTTTTGTTGTTGTACTCTGGTGATTCCAAACAAGAAAAGTTCGCTTGCCGGGGCTTTAGCTCAGTGCACTACCCCTGTCCCACAAGCACAAGGCTCTGAGTTCAATCCCTGGTGCCAGGGGCGGGGAGCTCATTTTTTCTCTGATGTCTACAGAAATGTTTACTTGGGCCTGGATTTACTCTGCTTTAACTAAAAGAGCTCACTGGAGGGGTCTGGGGAGGTGTGCCAAAGGGGAGATAATAAACTCAAGTTGGCCCGCTGAATCGATTCTTGACTCTTGTAACAGAAAATGAATTTCAGCACATGTCATTGTGAGACATGGGTAAATTTACCGGGCAGAGTTAAAAAACAAGGTAGTATAGGAAAGTAGTCCAGCTTGAGCAACTGGAGGAAGCTCTCTTTGATGAATATGTTCACACTGGCCTGTTCACAAGAGTGAGATGGGCTTTTAAAGATTAGCTGAGGTGGGCCAGGATCCAGTTGATTATGATCACAGTTCTGGTTTCACAGCTCTAGAGGACTCCATATGGCTGGAGGGGCAGTTCAGTTCCCAGGAAATGACTCTTCTTGCTCATCATAGAAATGATCTCAGTTCCCATCCCAGGTAACTTCCTGTTTGGAGGAGGTGAGCTCATCGTGGGGTGGTCCTGTGAGGCTCTTTTTTTGCTGAAACTTCAGGTAATTATAGGCTTAGGACAATGACTAGAAACTTTCAGGCACTGATCCAAGGTGCTGGAAGTGGATGTGGCTGGCAATCGGATGTCTCTGCAAACCCTGATTTGCAAAGGTTAATAAACAAATTACTTCAGTTACTCTTATCTCAGTGTCCTCAGTCATGAAAGGGGGAGTTTTGGGCCAGTCAATACAAAAGCAGTTCCCTTCTGAGATCTCTGCTGCATCAAGCAGTGGTCTTTCTGACACTCTGAGTGAATAATTTGCCCAAATAGAGCTGAGCTGGGATCTGCCTCGTAGTTTTAGAGTAATAAGAGAGACCAAAAAGAGAGTTTCCTTTTGTCCTTTTTTCCTATGTAAGAAGCAGTTTCAGACACGGAACAGTCGTTCAGGACAGTGATCCCTGAGTGACAAGAGAACTACTGCCCTGACTTCTGCTTAGAGAGCATTTCTAGGCTGCATCCTGGGGAACAGGAACCCAGGCAGAACTCGGCTGTCTCCCTGGGCTGGGAATACACTGAGCAGAATCCTGGAGAGAAGACAGCTGCATAGAGAGAACTCTTGAGATTTGTATATATATATTTTTTTAAGTGGTACTGGGGATTGAACTCTGGCCCTTATGCTTCTTCCAAGGTAGGTGCGCTACCACCTGAGCTAAATCCCTGGGGTTGGGGGAAAGAAATGCTGGAAAAAAGCAAGTAAAACAATCTTTACAGCTCTTTGTGGGCTGGGAATAGTTTGCTTTCTTGCTGCTTTGAATGGAAAGACCACTTACTTGATGCATGTAGCATTAAAATTCTCAGAAGAGAATTGCCTTTGGTTAGGGCCAAATTAGACCCAAGCTCTCTAGAGCCATCCTAAAAGAAACCTCAAGAGAACTAGATTAATTCTAAGAACCAATGATTTCACAGAACAATGCCTTAAACTAGTTAATGAACACAGACATCTGTAGCACTCAATAATGTAAAATTCAAAATGTCTCGCAACCAAGAAAAAAATCACTACGTGTGCAAAGAAGCATAAGGAGAAAAATCAAGGAATGAAAATAGACCCAGAGGGCCAAGGATTTAGCTCAGTGGTTCCAGCACCCTCGTTACAAGGTCCTGAGTTCAATCCCTGGTACAAAAAAAAAAGAAGAAATAGACCCAGAAATGATACAAGTGACAGAATTCATATATAAGAATGCTAAAACAATAATCATAAATAACTTTTATATGTTCAGGGAGATAGAGAAATGCCAGGTAAAATAAGCATATTCTAAATATAAAGTTGATATTAAGGTTCTGAAAGTCTGCTAATTAAATACATGCAAATAAATCAGAATTAATGCAGTTGGCTTTTCAAAGCTTGCATTTCAGTAAGTATAGAAGGCCTTGAAAAATTTCTGTGATTTGTATTTTCAAACAGTGAGAAAAAATAATCCTGAATGTCAAATTGAACTGCTAAACTTTATCATATTTTTAGCAATTATCTTCTGACTTATATATGGGAATAAATAAAGTATAGGCCTTCATCTATTTGATATATTTTCAAAGCTTAAAATGTATTTGCTAATAGCTATTAATGATTATTTCTGCACAAGTAGTTTTCCAGTAGGAGTTTGTGAACTCCATTCTTTGTACACCTACTGAGAAAGTAACATGTCAAATGAAAACCTGACTGGTGAAGTAGTCCAGGAGGAAAGGTTATTTTATTTTAAAATTCTTTGGTGATGATTAATAATATATATAGCATAAAGTAATAGAAATTTTTGAAATAGAATCAAGTTTAATCAAAAGCACTCAACAAAAGGGTAGATATAATTGATCTATTATAAGTGCAGAATGGAAATTGCAAATATAAAAACCTCACTAGCAAACTCAACCAAAAGGTATTTAACCAAACCAATATTTATTGGCCATCTTTATATTGCATTTATTAAATTCCAAAAATATTAGATACAAAAATAGACACAGCTCCTGCTTTCAAGAAGTTACTATCCATATGGGTAGTTCAGACATAATTATATAAAAAGTTAAATAAGGGGCCGGAGGGTTAGCTCAGTAGTTACAGCGCCTGCCTCGCAAGCGCAAGGTCCTGAGTTCGATCCCCGGTAACCACATAGAATGCTGGGCGTAGAGACTCACGCCCACCAACAACCAATACCGCATACCACAATGCTGGGCATGGTGGCTCATGCCTGTAATCCCAGCACTCGGGAGGCAGAGACAGGAGGATTGCTGAGTTCGCGGCGGCTTGCCTGGGCACCATAGTGAGCTCAGGGCCAGCCTGAACTACAAAGCGAGACCCTGTCTCAAAAAAAAAAAAAAAAAAAAGGCTGCAAAAAAGCAACCATTTAAAGAAAGGCAAGGGTCATAAATAGTTAACTATTCAAAAAACAATGGTGAATTTAAACATAAAAAATACATTTACTAGAATAGTTGTAGAAAGCTTCATGGAGAGAATAAAACAAATTGCATCTTAAAATGCAGATTGATAGGCTTGGAATAAGAAAGACTTTCAGGTTAGAAAGTCACAGTGTAACTAAAAAGTGATCGGCGAATTCATAAAGAGCTAAAATAATGTGGTTAAGTCCAAAGGCTTCTGTAGGGTGGCCAACAAAGATCGTAAGTATAAATTTCAACTAGATTTCAAAAGCTCTTGAGGGCAGGTAAGTAATTTCAATATTTAGGTAATGCACAGTCATCAGAGAAATAATGGTGTAATGGAAATTGCTCTGGGGTTGGAGTCAGAAGACTCAAGTTGGACTCCAGTTGTTAGGTGTGCACGCATGGTCTCAGGCAATTCACTTTCTGCAAGTTCATGCGTCCTCATTTAGAAAATGAGAATGTTACTACCTATCCTGCCCACATATAGACTTAGTGTAAAGGTCAAAGAATTAATTAATGTCAAAGTGCTTTGTAGGTTGTAAGGTGCTCCACAAATCCAATGTGTTATTTTTTATCAGAGGAAACAATACGATATGATTAATTTGGCTGTTGAGAAAGACTGAATAGGAGGCGATATATAGCATGTCTCCTGTACCAGAGAAAAATAAGGCATCTCATGGCATTAGAGTTTATGTAAGGGTATCTGGATTGGGAAGGTTGCTGAGAAAAGGGAAGAGACAGGCAGCTCTGAGAAAAAATCGAGAGGAAAACCTAACAGGGTTGACAGTTAATTGGATGTGATGAAAAAATAGGGTCCGAGATCTTGGTTCTCAGTGGCACAAAGTTAGAGCTGAAGAGAAGTATATTCATGAGCTAGTGACAGTGGAGAGGGAGACAGTTTGGGGTGTGTTAATGCCATGCAACTGGAAGTGTCCAGGACAGTTTTACACAGCCTTAATTTTCACAGGCTAACAAATCTCCTGAAGATTCTTCCGTGAAATGAGAAGTCTTTAATAACCAAGCCCTTGGTATTTTTAGGGTACAAAAGAACAAAAAGCCTGGGAACAGGGGAGGAGTAAACTGGGTGTAATTTAGCTCTGCCAACCTTGACAATGCTCATTCTGTAACATGTAAATTGAAATTGTCAGGTTATGCTCCTAGGGGGCTGCTGGTCACATCTTAAAAACCCCAAATGTGAATTCACAAAATCCATCATGTTTGTCTGCTTCTAGTTTTATTATTAACATATGTATTTTCTATTTTCTTCCATCTCATCATTAATTGAGAGAGTTACAGGTAATGAGAAGTGGCAAACACTTGTGGAAATTTTATTAGCTGCCCCTTATTTTCAATGGAGAGTATTCAGTTTCTTGAAATCATGTTGAATCACTAGTAAGATTGGCCTTGATGGTGTTGGTTTATCTTGTTCCTGCAAGTATAACTGGTCTTGAGTAGGACATGGTTTTATTTTAAAATACATAGTTTTTTTTGTTGTTTTATAAAATAACTTTAAGGAATTATTCTTTTTTTAAAGCAATGTTAGATATTTTTGGTCAAATCTTTAGAGTCCATATTTGGAAACTTTTGTTTATATTTGAATATGGTCATTGGTTGAAGCTGAGGACTAAGCCCCACCCACACATCTTTCAGTCTTCCCACCCTGTGTGACTGGATAAAAGAGGTGGTAAGATATTTTTGTGTCCATGTGAATTTTAGAGGAAAATAAGTGCATATGTTTTTGATAAATTTACACTTCACCCATCAAAACGTGTGGTTTTTGTAAAACTGTTTGATGTCTAAACAGATCCCTTTGGGACACTCTTTAAACTTTTCTATCGCTGCTTCTCTTTCCTCAGTAAAAACAGAAGATTATAATATGACAGAAAAACACTATGCTCCACCTGAATCAAAGGTCTAGGTTTTGAAGAGCTCCGGAAGGCAAAAAAAATCACTATCTTGATAGTTCAGAAGTCATATTTCATTCTCACTCTCTATGTGTAAGTGCAGTATAGGTGGGTACAGTATATATGTGTATGAAAATCCCACTTACTGTTCCTAGAACGTCTTATTTACCTCAGAAGAACCATCTCATCAAGCCCTTTTCCCAGGGATGACCGCTCCCTGGCCTGTAGTAAGAGCGAACCCCTCAGGGTTGCCAGTTGCAGGTAACCTTTCCTGTTTACAGCTGGTGAGAACAGACGCCTCACACATTGTCTGCCGAAGGAACAGAGCCCAGGCCCTGTGTGAGGGCATGTGGCGCAGCAGTCAGGCGGGTACAGCGAGGGGCCTTTTTGCTGTCCCCTTTATCAAATCACATCCATTCCAGTTTTCAAATTGCTGTTCTCGAGCCCTACATCTCTACCCACACTCATTTCTGTGGGTCAGACTTTGACCCTGATTGGAACACAGTCTGGAGGAGGGTATTCAGGCGCGCTGCCGCCTCCCCGCGTGTCAGAAGCCATCTTGCTGCGAATGCCTCACGCACCTCGGAGCGCGGCGTGTGGAACTGATGAGGCGAGAGCGCAGCACAGCGGCGCGGGCCCGGTAATCACAGGACTGAGGAAACACATACATCATCTGCCACCCAGGTTGGCATTTCAAGTAAAAAACCTTCACACTGTGTAAGATGCTGGACAAATGACGGCAGATGCGTGTTTGTCTGGGTGCAGATGGCTCCGCGCTCTCAGGGAGGAGAGAGCTGAGCTCGGCTCTTCTGCAGACAGTTTAATATTGGTGACACCGTTTATGTCCTCTGCAAAAACAATAATGGAGGGGAAGGTGACATAAATTATTTGCAAATCGTTTGACATATGCAGGGCATTGTCCTTGCAATAATCACCATCAGTCTGTCAGTTTAAGATACGAACCGTGCCACTGCCGTTTTATATCACTGCGTTAAGCTTTCACATGCTGTAATTTTATAGATTTGTTCTTTGGAGAGCCACTGGCACACAAATCATATCGGATTATGTGTAGTCATGTATTGGATCACACACATTGCTTAGATAAAAATAAAATCTCATGTTTCGTGGCCTGGGGATCCTGAGGCAGTCTTGTGTTTCGTATCCTGGGGAGGGAGTAGTTAAATAAAACTTTCCATCTGGACGGTCACCCAGCCTTAGTTCACTTCTCAAGATAGCGGGGTTCTTTCTGAGGTAACTTTCCTTTCTCGCTGTAAAGCTACACTGAACATGTGTAAGGTTGAATATGGTCCACCACAGGGATATTTCCTAAGTAGGTGTTCCAGTACATTTAAGAAGTTAATTTGCAAATATTCAGGGAGATCTCATAGACATTTTAAATTTTATGTAGGTGATGTTATTGGATTTCTTCTCAACCCAAGAAAATGACTATAAATTGTGATTAAATGGCAGACTGTGCTGTGCCTGTTTCTATTGTGCAAACTTAATGCCATGTGGCATGTTGTACTTAATGAGCGCTTGATGCCAATTGATGTTGAAAACTGTTTTACAGTTTAACCATACATAGCAAATGTTGTAAGTTTGTCTGAATCATTGCTCCACTGCGTACATTTTTTATCAATTGACAAATGGACTTTGGAGAGAGTTTCTCAATTTCCAAGAAAACTATAAATTCTAAAGTAGCACATTCGGAAATTGAGCACAAAATTCAGAGAAATATGATTTGTTTTCATTTGGAAAAGTTACTTCCACTCATTTATACTGACAGAGCTGCAATTGCTTCCGCATTACATGGTCCTTAAAACATTCGTATCACTGAAATAATATTTATTGTTATCGAAGGTAGCCATTATGGCCATGCTGTCTGGTGCCTATACTGATATGTGCAGTGAGATAGGCATTTATGCGGTAATTGTTTTAAGCTATTTTTCTTTCAGTACTGACGACTGAACTCAGGGCCTTCACACTAAACTACATTCCTGGCCCCTTTTTCATTTTTATTTTGAGACTTGATACACTTAAATAGCACATCAGGGAGTTTGACATTATGTTCAGATAATTCAGGAAACCTTCGTAGTAATATTACATTGCAATAGTTTTTACTTTGCACTTAGGAAAAAATTGAAATTTGATGAAGATGTCAGTAAAATCAAATATTATATTTATGGGACCAAGCAAAAAAGGTGAATTTTTGTCTGCCAATAAACTTAACTAACCCATATATTTTGGTAGTTGTTGCTTAAACACTGGCAGGACCTTTATCCCTCTATCTGTAACCCCCTGTTAAAAACGTCCAACTGAATGTCCTATAGGTACTTCAGATTCTGCATGGCTTATCTAAACTGCTGTCCTAAGCAAGGTTTTCCTGGTTTGGTTTAGATCTAAAGTTCCTCCAAAAGCCTTGTCCATTTGGGAGGTGATTGGGTCCTGGGAGCACGATGCTCATCAGCGGGGTAAATCTTCTCTGTTGGATTAGTTCAGTGATGAGTTCACAGTTGAAAGTGCTGTGAGCAGATGGCGCATGGGTGAAGGTGGGTCAGCCGGTGTGACGTGGAAGGGTGTATTCTGCCCCTGACTTCCCGCTTCTCTCTCTTCTTCCTGGTGGGCATGGGCTGAGCTGCTCTTCCTCTGCCATGCCTCTCTGCCATCCTGTTTTAGCCAAACACTGTGAGCTAAAAAAAACTCTCCTCCTTCAGGTGGTGGACATTACATCTTGTGTCCAGTGGCTACGATATTCCCACAGCTTAGTTATATCACCGTTTAGCCAATGGCTCCTTAACATTGGCTTGCCACTTCTGTGCTGATTTCAGCTATAAACACGTGTACACGTTACCTTTGTTTTCCTTATCAATCTACACAGACTGTCAGCTCTTTGCAACCACGTCAGGCACACTGACGCTGAATTGAGTCACCTTTGGCCCCTTTCTCCTCCTCATCTTGGTGGAATCAGGTAATGCCAGTTGTTCACGTGAATCATCCCTGGATTCCGTGCCTCGTCTTCCTGCCTCTGTCTTCCTGACTTCAAGCCTTCTCCATACTCATGTTGCTTCATGCTGATTCTTCCTGCCAGGATGAGGATCCGTTTCTGTCTTTTGCATGTTTCCTCTTGCCTGAGTACTACTTTCTTCTATGGGGAACTCCTAGTTTTGTTATGTGTTTTACTTGCTTGTTTTTTCATTTATTTTTGCCAGACGGGACTTATGAAACATTATTTTGTGCTGTCCTCATAAGCTTTTCTTTTTGTAGAGGTGTATTAAAAACAATTCTTTGCACTGAGTTGTGGCTTTCACAAACTGTTATCATGTACATGCTGGTCTATTTTTAGCTGATGTTCATAGCCAGACTTTCAACTATTTACATATAATAAATACATTAAATATTTTTTCTACGAAAAATGTGTAAAATACAAAATTGTAACAATGATGGTATAATGAGCTCCCTGATCCCATCACCTGGCTTCAGCAAGAATGATTGTGTGGACAATCGTATTTCATTTGCACAGACCATAGCCCCATTCTGTGTTGTTTGCAATCAGATACCAGATGACATACATTTAAACATAATATATATTTCCAAGTGATAAAAACACAGAACTCTTATTAAATAAAATTATATTTAGTAAATCACCTTACTATTCTCTAAGAAACAATGATCAGATTCTTTGGTTGTCTTACAAATCTTTTTTTTGTATTTTGCTGGTAATCGGGATTGAACCCAGGGCCTCATGCATGCTAGGCAACCATTCTAACAGTGAGTTGTATACCTAGTTTTCATCAGTGTACTTTTAAGAGTTTATTTGTTCAAATAAAGATCCAAATAAGATCCATACCTTGCTATTAGGTTGATCTGTTTAAATCTTGTAATCTCTAAATCCCTGTATCACTCTCAGTCTCTCTTGCCCTCTCTTTCTCTCTCAGAAGGCTCAAGTGTGAGCCTTGGGCTGACTGATTTACCCCCTTTATTCATTAGTTTTCAAATGAATGAATTGGTTCTCTAGCACCCTTCAGAAGTAACCACAAAGATATTTTTTTCCATAGTGTTAGTACGGATGCACAGATTTAAACATTCATTTGTTTAATCCTTGCATTTGTTATCTCTACTGGTACCTGGATTGTGCCAGCCTTGGCCACAGGAGTTGCTTCAGTGTGACTTCTGAGCTTTTGACTGGCTGATGTTTGGTTCCCTTTATTATGACTCATCTTATAAACTTTCTCCAGACTTGGAATCAGCTTTCTCTCTTAAAAACTAGATATTTTTATTTGGAAATGATATTCACTCATTTTGTTATTTCTATCTTTTGCTCATTTTGTTATTTGTATCTTTATTTTCTAATAGTCTTATTTGCCATGCAAAACATGATTATATGTATATATGACCAAAATTATACATATTTATATACACACACACATATATATAGGCTATCAAAATTTGTACATATTTATACATATGTATATACTATCAAAATTTACCAGTCGAATTCACCCAAGCTGTGGTAGAATATATCCATATTTTCTTCTAGTGCTTGTATAGTTTCATTTTTCTAAGTACATAAAATGTCTTATTTGCTTGGAATCTATTCTAGTGTGTAGTATGAAGAACATGCTCAGGGTTATCTCTTTTACATGTAGCTTTCTGTCCCAAAACTTATTAAAAGCCCATTTCCCTGACTGATTTTAAATGCTGCCTTTATTGTATACTAAATTTCAAATGCATTTGACTATACTGCAGAATTGTTAATACTGTTTCATTGTTCTGTTTATTAGTGTGCCAAAGCTACCCTGCTTTGAGAGTGGAGTTTTGTCCTGTGTCATTTCTCAGAACTAGTCACCTCTCCAGTGCTCTCTGTTGAGATTTGTTTTCTCACATGAACTGTCTGATCAACTTGTTTGGCCCCTGACTGGAGAGAAGAATGCATGGGCAGCACTTGTACCTCAGAGAGGAAAGATCTTTGGAGAAAATTCCATTTCAGGAGCATTTTGAAGGTTAATCTTTCTGAAACAGGTGTTGCATGGAGGGGTAGTTGGGATAAAGGTCATTTGGAAAGTTGGCACCTGGCTGAGACATTAACCTTGATGTTTCAGCAAGCTAATAAGGAAAGTACAAAGGACAGAAATTCCGGAACAACCATGAAATAATGATTCATCTTAATCTTTTTGTACTAATCCGATTTTATGTGCCTCTGTGCAGTTTTTAGTGAGGCTTGTTGTGTTCTAACTTTCGCACTTGCCACTACACATAAGCACAGGATTGTCTGGTGCCCTTTTTTACACAAGGAGAGATAATCTGGTGTGGTCTTCATCAGACGAGGGCACTGAAAGCTACTTGTGGCAAAGGCCTGCTGTAAGCCATCTGGTCTTGGTGTGGTGGCAGGAAGGGGCTGGTGTGGGGAGAAAAAAGATGCCTTCAAACAAGCTTAGCCTTTGGAATTCATCAGATCTCGGGTCAAATCGTAGTACTCCTGCTTCCTAGACATGTGATACTGGGGCAGTCAATTTCCTTGTATGTAAAATGAGCAGGTGCGTGGGGGTGTGTCTGTATGCCTTATGGGTGCTGAGCTGGTTAAATGAAAGGAACACAGAAGTCTTGTCTATGGCCATGGGATGCACCCAATCTGATCTTGGAAGCTAAGCAGGGTCAGGCCTGGTTAGTACTTGGGTGGGAGAATGCAGAGGTCTCTCCTTTCTCAGCCTCATCTCTTGCCTCTTCCTCTGTAGCCCGCTCACACATCCAGGAGTTACAGTTGTGATCTTGTTTTTATCATCACTATGTGGGTGAAGAAATTGGTATTAATTTATATTTCATCATATTTAGTGTTAGAATGTTATAGGAAAGAGAAAATAATGTATTTGTAATACATTTGTTTCAAATAATGATATTTGAAACAAGACTTGGGAAAGTAGGGAGAAGTAAGTAAAACTTTTTTGGGTAGATACCAGGAATAGAATTTAGGGTCATTGCACTTAGCTACATTTCCAGCCCTTTTTTAAATTTTAGATTTAAAAAAATTTTTCAGTTTTCACACAGGGTCTTGCTAAGTCATGAAGTTATCCTGAATGGGCTGGAACATGCATTCCTCCTGCCTCAGCTTCCCAGAATGCTGGGATTCCAGGTGTGTGAGACCTTGCCAGACTGCTAGTCTTCCTTCATGGGAGATGCTGTGCAGAGACTTGAATGGATCCAGAATATGTTGGAATCATTCGTAGCTGCAGAGTAAGCTAGCACACCATCTTTCAGATCTCTCGGCTGGAGCCTAAAGCCAAGCCAAGGACTGACTTCTGTTTTCTTAGATTCTCACTATAGAGATTTCAAAAAACCATTTACTTTAAATTTAAAAGACACGACATATTTTAGTGCCACAGACAGTGTGCTTTTCTGATCAAATCCTGTTGCAATCATTACTGAGCACCTATTACAGGTGGGCCCTGGCAGGCTACAGGGACCAAAAAGCATAAAAAGTTCTTGTGCTTAAATAATTTCTTGATAAATATGGTGAGACTGCTGTGTTCAGAAAGGAGTTCAGCTTCTAGTTTGCTTGGAGAATCAGTTTCTTACTTCTTGATACCTGGTGGGAAAGAATGGAATTCTATATACAGCAAAAAACAAAACCAAAAAACCCCAAGTCCTCAGAATACCCACAGTAGATGGTCAAATAGCTTTCTTCTTCTCAAACATTCTAATGCATTTGGAAACAAATCATGTATGAGAATTGAGGATCTTGAATTGTCATGGTATTTTTACTATAAGTTAACCTTTAAAATAAATAATCAGAGATGTTCTGTGGTCTACAAGTATCTGGTTTGCATTAACCCAAAACTTTTATATTTAATTGTTTTTTTGCTTATTTTAAAAATAACTTGTTCAGATCAGTGAAATATTCATATCCTTTCTGGAATTTATCCTTTTTGTAAGGAGTGAAACCTTCAAACATATTTAAATAAACACATCAAACCCCAAACCCACACAACAAAGGAGACAACCCCAGATATGTCCATTTCTGCGCCTAACGGCCACGTTGATAACCTGCCTGTCCCCGTGTTAGGGTTAGCAGTGTGTGTTTAGCTCCTTGCCAATATGGTCTTCTTGGAAATGCACATAAAGTCCTGCATAGAGGGCTTCCTTCCTCTTTGTACAGGCCACAACATGCAAAGTGTCATGGTTTTGTATTCTATAAGCTTAAGGAAGTTTAGCAGAAGTAAGACTCTTAACAGCATGTGGCACCCTTCTTCGGGCAAGAGCATGGTTATTGTGGAGGCTTTTCTCCTATACCAGATCTACTGCTCTCTAAGCAATTAGTGTCTGTAGGTGACAGTGAAGAGACAAATTAGTTCAAAATTAGCTTCTTAGCTGTAGATGCGTGGGCAGTCTCCTTTGGTGGCACTGGGTTGGTAGAGTTACCAGATTATTAGATACCTAGTAAATTTGAATTTCAAGTAATGGATGAATATATTTTTAGTGTATCTCAGGTGTTACTTACACCACAGACCCCCATAATTTATCCAGTATTCAGATATAACTGATGTTCTATATATTTTTGTTATACTTTAAAAAATATTAGAATGAATTTATTTATGGCATGAGTGGTAACATGATATACAGGTTGGAATAATTACATCAATATCATGAACATATCTGATAATCTCAAATACTTAGATTTTGGTGAGAACACTTGAAATTTTTTCTTCTGAGATTATACATAGTATATATAATATACATAGTAATTATATAATATACAATATAATCTGAGATTATATATACATAGTATATATAACTATATATAACTATAATATATAGTATATATAACTATAATTGTATAATATACAATATAATCTGAGATTATATATACATATATATAATATATACATAGTGTATATAATAACTATATTATATATGTATATATTACTGTGAGATTAATACTATTAGAGACACCAAACTGTGCAACAAGTCTGAAGAAAACCCAACTCTCTAACTGATGATGTCTATTTTCGTTTCTACATCTGGCAACCTTAATTGCTTGGCTTCTTTGAGAACATTTTTGCACAGTATTTGTATTCATATACCTATGAAGTTTGGAACAGAAATGTGTCTAGGGTAAGCAATGCCTGTGTGTTTCCTTTGCTTTTGTAGGTGTCCATGTCTATAAATGGTGACCCAAGGCCTTGGTACATCTTACCTGTTTGGCTTTCAGAATAACTGAATAAGATGAAATATTCTGGGAATGAAAACAGCCCCAGGCTCCTTTCTTTTCTCTTGTCCCGTGTTGTAGGAACTAAGTCTCACGGCCCCTCTCTGTTGTCGGGCCCAGTGTGAGGCTGGGTATTCCATTTCATCTCCAACAGGTCACAGTGGGAACCTAATTCCAAGCCCAAGTTCAATATTTGGCTTTTGTTAAATATTACACAACTACTGATCTCTCATGCCCAGAGGTTCCTTTTATTAAATTTTGATGTCTGATTCCTTCTCCTTCATAGGAATTGAATCTACTCACACAAAGATTCAATTTGAAACTTGTTATAAAGAATTCTCCCTCTTGTGTCTGGGTAGCCCAGGCCACCAGCAATGGTATTGTTCTCCTACGCTGCTCCCATTGTAAGAGCATACAAGACAAACCTTTAGATCTAGAGCAAGTTTAATTGAAAGAAGCATTTCAGCACTGAGACCTATTATTCAGTGAACTGAAAAGGAAATAAGAAACTAACATTGATGTGTGTCTAGGGTCCACAAACATGCCAGATGAACAAATATGTTAGCTTAGAATTTATTTTGAAAAGGTTCTTGGACTATACAATATGTTGACTAATGAAAAAAGAGGTTGCTGTGTATGAATAGGGCTGATGTCTTCTCTAGAGAACTCTTCCCTTTTCTAAATAAGTGTCCATACATACAGGTGGCCAGTCCTTTCTTCCATAGAGAAACAGATGGGATGGAGTGCATGGATCCCACTCCTGGACAAACATCTGAAGAGCAGACTTACCACTGTGAGAGATCTACACACTCATCATGTGAAGGCAATATGTGTTCACATGGTTGTGTTTCTGTTTAGCGATGGCTTCTTTTCCCCACATGACTTCACAGAATTCTTTTAAGTCACTTGGCTCTAGTAGGCTGATTTTGATCTTGACCAAATTGCTGGTGACCTTAATAAGCTGTAAACATGTTTTCTACAATTATTGCACTTACTTAGCTTATACAAATTTTTTTCCTGTTAAAGAAACTTTTGTTGTTCTATATCACCTAGAATGAGTTGCTTCTACTTCGAGACACTTCCGGTGGTATATATCACTATGTAGTGAATCAGCACCTGTCATCCATCGACTGGTGATCTTTCATTTGTTGTTGTTGTTGCTGAAGGTTTTAGCAACAATGAACTGATCACAAAGCGAAGAATCATATTAACTCAGACTAATACAAATCTTACTTCATTCTAAACCTTCAGAGCTTTCTACTGGATGGTGAAACAGTTGTACTATGATTCTAGTTAACTGAGCTCTTAGAATATAGTCACTTATTGTAAGCTATTGAAATGTAAGTGCATTTTAGCAGCATCTATGAACCCTATTTGTTAAGCTGCATGTGTTTTCCAGATGCTGGTGACCTAATGCAAATCGCAGGAGAGCATTTTCCGTCCCAGAATTGTAACGGCTCTTTGGATGCTGAAGTCTCATAATTTTATTGATTCTGACTTTAAGTATTTCAAATACCATCAAGCAAAATTTGGCAAAACAATTTATACTCTAGATAGATTTTTAAAAATTCTCTGTTTGATGTGCTTGGGGATGCTATCTAAAATAATTGCCCTGAGCATGAAAATGCATTATTTGACAAGCAGGTGAAAGCTAAACTATTTTAGGGGATTACCCTAGCAGTGAGGTTCTAGATAAGTTAAAGACAGGACCAGGAATACATCCAAGTCCCAGCCCTTCCTCCTGGCGTTCATGGTGGTGAGAGCTGGAGGAGAGAAGAGGGTTTAGAGAGGGAAAGAAGGAGAGGATGTGAGGAAAACAGGTGACCAATTTCCTTGGAGTGGCTGCGGGTTGCCAGTTTCTATGATCCTTGAGAGGAAGATTTTGAATGAATTTCATTCAGGGGCACAAATTGGGAAAAACAGTAGGGAACAATTCTGAAGAAGATTGGTTTTGCTGAGTGGGCCAAAGTCAAAATTAATGTGACTTTCTGGTCACCATAGGCTGTCGTGGCTGGAGAGGTCTGGGTGAGCCCCAGCCCCCAGGGGACCCCCCACTTCACAGGGCACCTGCACTTTTCATCACTGTGGCCATCCAAGGGGACCCGAGCTAGCTGAGGTACTGTTCACCGGGATGTGTGGCCTCAGCGGGGGCGGGGCAAGACCCAAATAATACTGCTGACCATGGAGACTTCACCCTATGCTTCTAAATGTTTTTTCACAAATTTGTCAATGCATAAAATACACAGAGACATGTGTTAAAACACAAATTCCCAGGCTGTGTGCTAGAGCGTCTAACTCTGGAAGCTGGTAGGAGAGTGAAACAGAGCGGAAATCGGGTGATGTCTGGGGGGTCTCGTTTTGAACAAGCTCCTCAGGGAAGCCTTATGATGAGCAAGTTTAGAAGACATTTACTTCAAGTGGGATTAATATGTAGAACTCCCAGCTTGGTGGCATTGCACCTAGAATCCAGTTCCTGGATTTGGTGAACATTAGCATGTCACCCTACTCATGACTTATCTTAATTTTTAAGATATTGCTCCATTTTCCTGTTACATTTTTACTAGACAGGGAGTCTAAGTCTCTCCTATGAAAATTACTTTACTCACAGAATCATGTTAGTTGGCTCTTACTCAAGCTCCCAGCATGTGTGGCTATCAACCGAGGACCAAGGGTCCATGCCGTTTTCCAGGTTTGGATGGACCACCGTGCCCAGGAGGGTGAGAGCAAGTCTTCGCTTTTCTTCCATGGCTCTCAGCGTCCATCTCTCCATCTCTGCATTTTAACCACACAGAAGAGCTTCCTTAATATCCTGGGACATATGCAGGCCTTTTTTTCCCCCTCTTCATTGACACCAAATACGCTGTACCCATCTACTTCTCTTAGCCAGCTTGAGCCTTTCCAGCTAGGGTATCTGTTCTTTTTCCATATGGCACTGTCTAGTTACATCTAGAACTCCAGTGCTTGCTTCAGCAGCACATATACTAAAATTAGAACTCACTCCATTCCATCAATTACATGTCACCTGGTTAAGACTGTAAGCTCTGTATTTCCAGCAGCAAACTCAGTGCCTTTAAGGGTGTGTGTTCAGTGAGTATTTATGGAAAGAAACAAAGTTTCTTTGTTACATTTTCTAGTGCACTTTAACACTGAAGCTCTTCTTTGGGTATAGGAAAATACAGGGCCAAAAGTAGCAGCCAACCTGTAGGGAAAGCCCTGACTTTAGTAACTGAAAGACTTGACCCTGGAGTCTTAGGTACATTTTGCATGACTCCTCCTAAATGTAGACACTTGTCTCTCACCCTATATCGAACCACAGCTGGGAGATTCTTTCACTATCTTGTCCCTGGTAGTAGTCAGCTTTTTAAATATCCTAGTATTGTCTGTAAACTGGGAGCTTTCTCTTCACCTACCATATGGCCCCAATTCTGATCTCTGAGCACTCATGTTTGTATCCAGAAAAAAATTTCAACTTTTTTTTTTTTGAGACAGGGTCTCACTTTGTAGTTCAGTCTGGCCCTGAGCTCACTATGTAGCCCAGGCAAGCCTCGAACTCAGCAATCCTCTTGTCTCTGCCTCCCGAGTGCTGGGATTACAGTCATGAGCTACTATTCCTGGTGAGGTGTTATGTGGTACCAGGGATTGAATTTGGGACTATGCTCTTGCCAGGCAGATGCCGGAACCACTGAACTAAATCCCTGGCCCTCAGTTTGTTTTTATTTTTTTTAGCTTTCATAAATCTTTCCCTTTGATAATAGGATTTTAAGACAGAGCTCTTAAAACTTCTGAATAGTCCTTTGGATATGAATGATTATAGTAGTACATATGTTGGTAGCTTAGAGTGAGAGGAAAGGATATAAAAATACATGGACTGGGATTCAGCCCAAATAATGTTATTATAGGAACCATCTCTTGGTAAGAAAGACATATTTTCAGAGCGTGCACGCAGACATCTATCAAGAACACATGTTTGCCGACTCAAAGTCCTTACAAAGGCCAGCTAAGTCCGATGTGGCCTGACCCTGCTGTCTCTCTGAGGACAGTTTCCCGACTGTTCCCTTCGTCTGCTCGACTCCAGCCACCTGGGCCTCTGTGCTGTTTCTCGTTCATTCACTCTGCCTAAAAGGCATTTCTACCTTTTCTCCTTCAGTCTGTGCCCACCTGGCATCTTCTCAGTGAGATCGTCCCCCGCCCCCCTATGTAAAGAGTCACTGCCCCGGCCGTCATGTTACTAGCTCCCTCCCAGGCTTAATTTTTCTCTAAAGCAAACATCAGCTTCCAAAGCACTTTGTTTTTCTGTGTGTTTGTTTTGCCTGTTAGAAAGCAAACTCCATGAGGCTGAGGCTTATCTGTCTTGATCACAGTGTTGAGCAAGAGACTAGGAAGTCCATCAGTGTTCACTAATCAGTATTGACTTTTATGTTCACAAGGCATGGTACTTGTGAAATCCACATTATTATAAAAATAACTTAGAATTTAGCTGCAGAAGAATTAAAGAGTTATAGAGTATCTCCTAAGCTACTGATTTTTAGAGCTTTATTATTAAAATTTAAAAATCTTTTGTAAAATATTTCAGTCTGGTGGTATTAAGATTTAATAGATTAGGAAAATATCTGCAATTTATAATGAAAAGTAGAAACAATCTGTAGTGTCCAACACTGAGAAGCTACTTAGTAATCTTACTATTGATAAATCTATTCTACTGTATTATATAATCATGAAAAATAATAGATTTCCCTGTATCATCAGGGATTGATTCCAGGACTCTGACACTGGAACCTGACTGCTCAAGTCTGATGCCAAAATGATGTGGGTATTTACACATAAATGACACGCCCTCCACTGACTCTAAATCCTCTCTAGACTATTTACATTACCTACTAGAGCCTAAGTGCTATGGAAATAGTCACTATCCTATATTGTTGAGGGAATAAGGACAAAGAAGAAAGTGGCTGCTCATTCAGAACAGGCACAATTTTGTTCTGAATATTTTCACTGTGCCTCGTGAAGACCTCGAGCGCTGACTCTTGTACAGCGCTGTGCAACATTGTTTCTGATGTAGATTGTCACATACAATAAGACGGACATATACAAAATATTTCAACTCTGCTACAGAAGACACGGAAAGAACTGAGAAGAAACGCATGGAATCGGAATGGCTCTGGGCGGCAGATGGCTGGAGTGAGCTGTCTGTGGTCACAGCTGCAGCTGCGTGGAGTCCAGGTGGACACGCTCCCGCCTCACATCGTCTGTCTGATCCAGATGCTTCTGCCTGCGTGGAGCTCTCCTTGCTGGTCTCTAACGCAATTCAAGACCTTCTCTCACGTCTCAGAGGCTGGGGCTCTGTAACCCCAGCACCTAGCCCCCCGCCAGCCTGCCACTTCATATGGGTTTGAATTACAGCCGAATATAACTTTGGGTCTTATATGTCTTTTCCCTGGGATAGTAAGTTTAGAGCTCAGCAGCCAATGTAAATCAGCTTTAGCAGGAAAATCATATTGGATAGTAATATTCTCTAGTGCTTTTTATAATGACAATGAAAGAAGCCTACGTGTATGGTCAATTTTTTTTTTCTAGGACTGAGACTACTGCTGTTGAACAACGTGGAAAGGATTTAGCTAAGAAGTCAACACACTAAAACAGATCCAACTGCTAAGTCTTAAGTATATTAGTTAATACTTTGGGCAACTCTTAGATGATGGCATTGGTTGTTTGAGGTCAAACTCAGATAAAATATCTTGCAAAGAATGGTGAGGGGTAGAGTTCACTTGGGTATTTAAACAGTGCCAGTAAACACAGCCCCAGCCCAGAGTTTATCATCTCAGAGAAGTAGCTTACAAGATGGTCACCATTTGTTCTTATTTCCTTAAGCAGCTATCTTGGTGCCCAAGATGTCCTGTTTATAAACAGAGACCAGGGAGCGGAGCGAGCCCGTGATGGATCACCCCAGCAGGACGACTCCGCCTGCTGCTCTCACTGGCTCTAATTAAAAGACGACTAAGTCAGGGGTCTGAGGCAGGGATGACAATAGGGCACCAGTCCCCGAAATAGCAGCAGAGGAAAATGGATGCCTGTGAGTGATTGCATGATGTCTGAATTAATGGCCAGGAAATGAGCGATTATTGCATACTTACAGCTAGGCTGCTTTATAAAGCTTGTGGCATGCCCAAAGCCATATACTTGAACTTGGGGAAATTTAAGAGGGGAATTTGTTCGGTTATTGCTTGGCTGGTTAGACTGCATATCCAAGCAGTGCTTAAACTAAGAGGGAAAACACTTTCTGATACTGCTGCTTGAGTATTGATGTTTCTAAAATAAGCATAATCTTATGAAACTCATTTTGTAGACACATGAGGTCTCCAGTCCATTGTTGATTTAAAGAAACAGCTTTTATTGCTGCCACCTCTGTTTCTGACTTACGATCCTATTAGCTGATATTTTAAATAGCAGTTTTTCTCCGGAAGCAAATTTTCTAATATCTCTTCTCCTTAAAAAAAAAAAAAAGTACCTCCTCACAACACTTTAATTTGGCAAGTCAGTGACAAGCGTCCTTATTTTTCTGTGGCTGATTAGTTCAGTAGGTTAAAGCTTCACACAGAGGAGGCCAAGGTCCAGCATTCATTCCCGGGTGGGGCTGAGCTCCCTTAGGCTGCCCGCCTAACCCCGGTCGCCATTTTATAATGGTGTCCATTCATCATGGGCGGAAACAGGAGAAAGGATGAGGGCAGATTAGAGCGAATCCATCAACAATACTGGAAACCCAAATGATTGTACTGGCCTCCCTGACAGGGGGCGGAGGGACAAGGAGTTGCTTTGTGCAAAAAACAGCAGAGTATGCAGATGGGGAAACTGAGGTACAGATAACTTATGTTCTTTATCAGAAAACCCCCATCCTCTTAAACTTAGCAATTAATATGATTTTTCCTATTTTTCAGTCAGTCTGAATGTTTCAGACATAACTGTAAAAACACCGGCCACTATCTAGCCTGTACCACATATGGACATCTAATTATTTCTTAAACTATATTTTGTTCTAAAAACAACCACCTCAGATTTAATGGTCCCCAAACAGATGTCAAATACAGTCCTTCTCACATATATCTTCCCACGGACAATGGCCTACCTTAGAAGAACCTATAGGGAATAAAAGTAAGAAACCCCCACAGAACATAACACTGATTGCAAAAGGCAGATGATTTTGGCTAAGGTAGGAGATGTTATCTCTGGCCTGGTTTTGTTTTTGCAGGACAGTTATTCTTAGCAGGGCTGACCTGCCTTTTGTACACTTCTTTTATCTTGGCAAATGTTGGCTCCTTTGCCTTTTCTCTTTTCTTTTTTATTTCTCTGTTTCTCTCTTTTTATTCCTCTCTTTTCTCTCCTCCTCTCCCCCTTTCTCTGTCTCTCTCTCTCTCACCTTGTCTCTCTGTTTCTCTCTGTCCCCTCTCCCTTTGCTCTCTCTCTCTTTCAGTCCTGCACACTATGCCACCGAGCTCCAGCAAGGTCCCAGGTGGCTGAAGGCCCCGTCCACCATCTCATGAGTCTCCAGCCCTGGATCCAGGACACGGAAAGACTCCGTGGAGACGAGAGAACCTGTCTCCCATGCCTTACTTCCCTGGATAACATACGACTCTCTCCTTGGAGCTGCCATTTGTGAACGTTAGCTGAGTTGAAGAGGGAAAGAAGCCGAGGTCTGCAAGTGCTATTTCTGTGGTCCTCTGATGGAGGCCTTTCGGCGTCATGTCCAATGTGCTGCATCCACAGATAATGGAGCGCGCCCTTAACGGACAGGCCGTCTCCAGCCTGCACGTCTGCCTTACTTCCTGTCCTGGAGTACCTGTGGGCCTGAGTCACCCGCTCCTGTGTTGGCTATGAGCATTATTAATCCCCATCTGGCCAGAAGTGCCCAGTTCTCACCACCTGAAGGTGCTGGCCTGGGGCTCCCTCCCTGACTCCCCAATTCTAACCCTGCTTCGTTGGAAAGGTAGCTTCTAGTTATCCCAAGCACCTGCCTCACCCATAGTCTCCAACCTTCTGATAGAAAGGCAGCTTATTACCCACCCCGGGAGGTGCAGGAGTGGAGAGGAGACTCTCAGACTCGGGGAAGGAGGTTGCCTGAGTCTTAAGGATGCAGACTCTGGAACAAGACCACTTGTGTCAAAGTCTGACTCTATCACTTTTAGCTGTGTGATGTTACATAAGTAATTAAACCTCTCTGACCTGTACTGTTTTAGTTTTTGATGAGGATAATGGTTTCTACTTCACAGGTTTCTGATAATAGGTCAGTGAGTTCATATTTGTAAAGTTCTTAGAACAGTTTAAGTGGAATAAGTGCTAGATATGTAAGTGCTATCCAGGGAGAAAATATACCCCCTCGTCCTTCCGGCCATCTTGCCTTTGCTAGGGCTTTGTTCTGGGTTCAAGGGCAGGAGACTGCGTTGGGATGTGAGGAGCTGAACTTTAGCTGCCCGTGGCTCCCAGCCCCTGGGAAAGGTGCAGCTGCAGGGTGGGACGTTTCCCTACTTTGGCTCTGAGGTGCGACCGTGAATGTCGGGTGAGTGTCTGTCCGGCCTGGTGTCCTGCCGGCCTGGGAGCCGTCGAGTATGTGGAGTTGCGAGTGACCCCCACCTCTGGGCAAGGTGAATTTGGTTTAAGACACTCAGAGCCTTTGTTAGAATGAAAGAAAATGCAAGAGAGCTGGAGAGAAACTCTCGAGAAAAAAATCTGTAATGAGAGGAAGGCAAAAGAATAAGGGGAAAAGCGGGTTTTTGGAGAGCAGAGATGAGTTTCTTTCCTAGTATGAACACCATGCCCTTGTACCTGTCACCTAAGAATGTCCCTCACCTGGACCACAGCCGCCTTCAGGGATGGACAGTGTCAGGCGAGGCCGGGCAGCATTAGCCCCTTGGAGACACGGAGGCCTGCATGCCGCCAGAGCCTGCTCAGACCTTCCTGTGACTCTTCGTATGCCTAATTACATCTGCTTCTTAGAGGTGCCATCACTGGAGGTAAAAGAAATATACTAGTCCTCGTCTATTTTACTGCTGACTTTCAGTTTTATTTATGTATAAGGAAACTGCCATGTGTAGGTGTTTAGAACATTTTGAAATGCTCCAAATACATAAATATAGTTTCTAAATTCTGAAAGATTATGATGATTCTCCAAGGTCTTTGCAGACCTTGGGCTGTGTTTCTCGTAATGACTGCAGTTGTAGTACCTTCTCAGTGATTACCATTAGGAAAGGCTTAATAAATGCTTACTGCGTGCATTGCTGAATGTATAGGCAAATGTACCATCTATTATCCTCTGACAGACAGGATTTTGGGTTAATTTTTTCTTTATTTGGCTTCAGTTATACAGAAATAGATTGATAATTTTTGGTTTAAGATACTTTTTCATAGTTGGTCTTGATGTTTATGATGTGCTTGTTTGTCAACATCGCTTAATGTTAGGAAGCCATAAGTACCAATGAGCCCACCCTCCAACACAAAAGCCCAAATCAGAACAATTACCTGCACCTAACTTGGGCTCCTGCCATTTCATCTCCTGAAGAAGGCTTTATCCCGATCCTGTACTGTGTAATTGTTCATATGAGATGGGCCTGAGGAAGAAAATACATGTCCCAGGAATTTCAGAAACAAATTCACTTGCAAGTGGGAGACTGACTATATTTTATTCAGTAGAGTGTCTGACATGGTCCAGTAGATCTAAGGGACTTGCAGCCCTGGGATGAAAAAGTAGGGTAGGAGGGATTTCTTTGCCTCCTGATAGCCACTATTTAACAAAGATGAGAAAACTACTTTTAAAATACAGAATGAAGCCTCTTGGTACTAAGTGATCAGAACCAATGTTCATCTTCAGGCAGAAGTGGTCAAACTCTCCCCCAAAGGCATTCTCCCCTTCACTACGGGCCTCTCGGCCTTCAGTGTCCTTAGCCTTCCAGTGGCTTCACTGGTGACTCCCACGTTTCTGTCTGAATGCTGCTGCTGCTGCTCTCCTGAGCCATCAGTTTGACTCGCCACCTGGTGAATATTGACCATGCATGGGACTCAGCGCTCTCCTACTTGTCTCCAGTGTTTCCTCACTAGTTTTATTCAAATCATTATGCCAGAGTTTATAAGATTTTGACTTAATTTATATGGTCACCTGAACCAAGGAGTGCGCCTTGACCACCTGTGCTGGAGTCCAGGAGTTTCCCACTTTCCCTGGAGGTACTAATTCCCTTTCCCCCTTTTCTTTGCACCCAGCAAAGTCTAGCCACGCTGTCAAATGCTCTCTCAGTAGTTTCCCTCATGATCACCTCCTTAGGCCCACGATCTGGGCCTCCCTAGGTCCCTACTCCATCCCTGAGCCCCTCTCTCTGGTGTGGAGCTCTCATCGGATCCGACCTGGACCTGGTGGCCTTTGGCCCGGGTTTCTCTGCTACCTCTTTGCTATACTAATCCTCTATTTTCTTGAAGCACCTATGTTCCTGTGTCTTGCTTTATTTTGTGAAAATAAAGCAGAGGAAGTAATTATGTTAATATTCTGTGGTTCTTACAATATCTTGATTCTGCCCTCACATTGAATGATAGCTTGGTTACACGGTTCCAACGTGAAAGTAATCTTCATCGCCCTATTGTCCTCTAGTCCTATGGTAGCTTTTGAGAGGTGCAATGCTGTCTTTTTTATGCCCATTCATTGGCATGCACCTAGGCTCCCTCCTTCCCATTTGAAAGTTATTAGGATTTCTGCTTTATCTCCAGTGTTCTAAAATTTCCTGATGTGGACTTTTAAAATTAATTATTCTAGGCCTTCAGATTCTGTTCTGGGAATCTCTCTTATATTATTTATTTGATAATTTTCTCCCAACCATTTCTCTTTTCACTCTCTTTGTCAGTTCTATTTATGAGCTATTCGGTGCTCTGCCTTGATACCCTAATTGTCTTATATTGTTCATTCATTGCCTATTTCCTTAGGAGATTGTCTTATATTTTTCCATTGTAATTTTTCTTTAGGCTATCATATTTTTCTTTCCTAAAAGCTTTTCTTTGTTACTTGTGTGCTCTCCTTTTACTGCTTTTTCTAACTTTGTGGATGCAATATTTTTTCTTTTCCTGTTTAGGACACTAATTGTAGTGTTGGGAAGCCTGTTCTTCTGTTGTCTGCATTGTTTCTCTTAAAGCTAACATTCTTCCCTTCCTTCACTAAGTTTATGGGTTCAGAGTTATATCCTTCTGTTGGGGAATTTCCTCAAATGAGTTTTCTTCCTCACTGAGAGCTTATAATTAAGAGGAAGGGCTGTATTGCAAGTTATACCATGTAAACTACCAATATATTTTATAAACAAGGATAATCTTTGGGTTTCTTATACTTTTGGTAATATGTTGAGACAGTACAGAGGAACTGGCATTCCTTTAGGATTCTCTTACCTCAAGATAATCATTATTCCCAGAATTGGCATTTTTATGCTATAGATTTACATAAATGGAATACTAACATATAATGTTAAAAACCTGTTTTCCACTGTCACTGTGCTATTCATATCTTCTGAGATCAATACATCCACTTTACCTGTCTAAATAGCTGTGATATCTATTTGGTCAATCAACTATTGTTTAGAAAAACACAGATTTCTACCAGGGATGTGGGCTCAGTGGCACCAGGCCTGCCTGGCAAGTGCAAGGTCCCTGGTACAAAAAAAGAAAAGAAAAGAAAAAAAAGAAAGAAAGAAAAGAAGAGAAGGGAAAAGAAAAGAAAAAGAACTATGTAGATTCCAGATTTGTCACTATTAAAAGTGGCATTGCACGAGGCATCAGTGTGTAAACATGTTCGTTTGTCTCAGTGCTCCCTTAGGGAAAAATTCTTAAAAGGAAGATAGCTGAGAAGCAAGTGAGGTCTATAATTAAGACTGGTGGTGCTGTGTGTATATAAAGATCTCGTCAACTGATGAGAGTCACTAGACAATAAGCAGATTGTGAGCTTCTGTTTTCAAGGTCACATCTCCTAGGATGAACACTGGCTCTTCTGTTCCCTGAGACTCTGCGCTAATGGCTGTGGTCTTTTGCTGAGAGCCTTGAACTACCACTGCTGCATGTGGGAGCAAGGTGGGTGAAGAGCATCTCATCGTCCCCTGCGAGGGCGCGCTGTGAACCCATCTCGCGTTCCCACCCCACGTCCCGGCTGGGGCGGGGCCTCCTGAGTCCATCCAGGGCCACCAGCGCATGCGCTTCCCACCTCCTGGCCTTGCAGGTGCAGGGGAGGTTTGCAGGTCCCGCCAAACCCTCTAGTTCACTGCGCGTTCACTCGCCACCTCTCACACCCCGTGCTGCTCCCTGGGGATTGGACTCTGTCGCCTGCTCCTCCTTCGCAGGTTCTCAGCTTTCTTCCCTTCCCAGCCAGCTGAGTCACTTCCTCTGCACCCGCTTTCCTCGGGTGTGTATCATGGCTGGCGAGCTGACCAAAGACGAACCTTGTATTTCCTGGGTTTTTTTTTTTTTTTTTTTTGAGACGGGGTCTCGCTTTGTAGTTCAGGCTGGCTCTGAGCTCACTATGTAGCCCAGACAAGCCTCGAACCCAGCAATCCTCCTGTCTCTGCCTCCCGAGTACTGGGATTACAGGCGTGAGCCACCACGCCCGGAACTGTGGTATGTGGTATTGATTGCTGGTGGGCGTGAGTCTCCACGCCCAGCATTGTATGTGGTTACCGGGATCAAACTCAGGGCCTTGCACTTGTGAGGCAGGCGCCAGAACCACTGAGCTAACCCTCCGGCCCTGTATTTCCTGTTATTTTAGAGATTAATGATTGGAAATAAAAGGGTCAATCTACACTAGTTCAAAGGCAGAACAATTATTTAAATATGTATCAGATACAGTACCCATGTAAATATCCAAATATGCAACACATTCATATCACATAATCAGACATCATTTAATATGGTCTCTCAGACAAGGAGATATGATCAAGGTGTCCAAGTGGTCTGCTAAGTAAGCTGATAGCCCAAGCACTGGCCAGGACGTGTCCGCCGGAGGGAGGAGGAAGAGGCTGAGGAGGATGCCCGAGTCGTCCACATCAAGAAAATTCACTGTATTTTGGATATTCACTTTCCTGGAGCCTTGGAAGACTTTTCCATGTATTTCATCTTTAAAAATAAGATGTATTTAATCTGATGAGGATGTAATTTTGGGTGAAGGTGCTCAGGAATGAACTAAGGCCTTTGCACTGAGCTACCTCCCAAGCATTTCTTTATTTTCTTTCTTTTTTTTAAATTTATTTTTACTTTCAGACAGTTTTCATTAAGTTGCTCAATTACATAGGCTAAGCTCAAGTCTGTGGTTCTCCTGCCTCAGCCTTGTATAATGCTGGGATTTCAGGGGTGGGTAACCACAATCAGCAAACAATGTGAATTATTTAAAATCAAAAGCTGTTCAAACACAATATCCATTGGCAATGATTATTGCAATCTATTGTGATGTTTTCACAGGAAGGAGGTTTTTCTTTGCTTTGAAATGTTAAGTTATCCAGATCCTTAAGAATAAAGCTCCCAAAGCCTCACATGGTTGTTTGCATTACTCTTCTTTTGAACATCCTGAAACTTAGGAGAAGAATCAATACTTCTCAGAGACCGACCCCCTTCCTTTCACTGACAAACATCTATGCATTGTACGCTCAAAAGAGGAAGTGCTGACATTCACCCAAGTTGTTTCTGATAACCTCTTAGCCCAGAGAGAGAGAAAAAAAACACTCTTCAAAAAAGGCAAATTGAGTTGAACACTAAAAATACTCACTTTGATAACATTTCTGTGTCACTGCACATTACCATCTTTTTTTTTTTTTTTTGAGTCAGGGTCTCACTTTGTAGTTCAGGCTGGCCCTGAGCTCACTATGTAGCCCGGGCAAGCCTCGAGCTCAGCAATCCTTCCTCTGCTTCCCGAACGCTGGGATTACAGGTGTGAGACACCATGCTCAGCACTGTGGTATGTGGTACTGATTGCTGGTGGGTGTGAGTCACCACGCCCGGTATTGTTGTATATGGTTACAGGGGATTGAACCAGGGACCTTGCACTTGCTAGGCAGGTGCTGGAACCACTGAGCTAAATCTCCGGCCCCACAGTATCATCTTTGCCCGCATCATACCTAGGGCATTAAATGGAACACAATCATGTCTGAGTCACCTCGTTTTACACTAACACAAATACACTCATTTAACACTAAAAATTGTTAATTGATGATTTTCACAGACCTTGGTGGTTTGTGCTATTGTTGAGTCCCCTTGTGATTAACACACAGTTACACTTCTTAATTTCTTTTTGACGAAAAGAAAGAAAAACCAGGAGTAGAAAATCCAGCCAGGAAGGCTGTGCCCACAGCGAAAGTCTGGACAGCTTGTGTTTTCGTTCCTCTCCCGCGCAGCCAGTCTAAGCTGAGGTACAGCGAGTAAAGAAGTTGTTTCTGGGTTCCTGTGACTCAGTACCGAACACCAGTCTCTTCCTGTACCTAGGGAATGTGTTTGTGCTAATGTACTTTAAATTACATGTACATTAGACAAACTCAACAAAAACTAAAGATGATCTAAGTAGTACATATTAGGTCAATAAAAACTTTAGAACTTCTACCTGCACGTTGCTGGTATATCGTTCTTATTTTGAAGTTCACTGGTCCGGAACTCAGGCATTTCCACTCGTCTCATCTACAAAATGAGAGGTTCTTGAATTTGCCACTATAGCAAGTGGATCATTTGGGAAAGATAATAGAGTCTGGAGAAGTGTGTGCAAGTTAACACTGTCCCTATTTGACACCCACCTAAAGCGCTCTGTGTCACTGATGGACGGCACCTCAAGCGGACGCTCCAGCTCCCGGAGCTGTGCTTCTCCCTATGTCATGTGACAGTATTTGCTGACTATGTTTATGTCCTCAAAATCCAGGATCAGAAATGGAATTTTCAGATTAGTTGCAGATGCCCCCCCCCCCGCCCCTGCTTTTGTAACGGGATGTGCTTTAATTCAAAAGGAAACTTTTCAGGTCATTAAGCTTCAATACAGTTTAATGCCTTTGGGCTGTGGGGCTTAAAATCACAGAGAAGCCTGAATAAATGTTGTAAAATAAAATCTGGAACACAAAGTATACTCTTTTGATTTACTGCAAATTTGTTTTTCATTTTGTGATGGTCCGCCTTGTTCAAATCAAAAATCTTGCTCATGTCCAGGCTGCGAAAGGCCCAGTGGATGGTCCAGTCCTCCTAGCGGTGGATGGGTCAACGCTGCTGCGGTTGGGGCGTCATAGAGGGAAGAGGGCAGTGACCCCGGCCTCTTCCTGCTTGTACTTTTAAAATAGTCCCAAGTGGCCAGTTTGCATTCTAGGCCATAGTAACTCCTTTGCAGAATGAATAATATTTTCTTAAGCACTTTTAAGTTGTCATTTAAAAAATGATTTAATGAGTAAAAATATGCTGTTTAGAAGTCCCTAAGTGCATATTTCTTAGCATGACGGAAAGAGGAGCTTTGTTTACACACATTTCCTACAATGCCAAGGGGAACATTCTGCAGTCAGCAACCCTTGAAATGATCCACTGAGAAAAGCCCTATCTGCTTGGTCATCTCTATTAGGGTCAAGTTCTTTTTTTCCACAATTGAGTCACTTAAATTTGCACAGATCTTCAACTTAACTTTTCATGTGGGGAAATGAAGGCTTGTGCATGCACACGCATGCGCACACGTGCACACACACACACACACACAGATGACTTTTCAGTGTAAGTCCAGAGCAGTAGGGTAGTCAGGAACACAGGTCAGGTTATTTACATATCCAGCTGGTGTGCTGCCTTGAAACTATAGCAAATCCTCCTTTGCCAGAAGAGCTCTGATAAGTGAGACAAGCGTTGGCTCTTACCTCTAAGCTGAAGAGACAATTTGCTAAGCAAAGGGATAATCAATGAAGAAGGAAAGTTAGTGTATACCTATTTTACATCAAGGGAAGCTACCAGTCATGTGTAACTGGCATACTAATTATGACTTATTTCCCTATCTGTCACCTAGATTCCTAACTAATCCTTGAGTAAGCAGACCTTGCCCTCTGCCTTAGTTATTGTGTATGCCTTAAGGAAATAAACCATACTGATTTAAAATATTCTCTAATTCAGGTTAGACAGAACTAAGTTCAGTATTGTATGTCACCTTTCGTGTAGCGAAAGTACTAGCTGCAAATGTCCTAAATTGAAAAATTAGCTTTACTTATGAATTTGCTATTATCTAATATTTCTGGGATTCTGAATACTTTTATTTCATAAAATTAGCAATCATTCTAATTTTCTTTTTTTGAGACAGGGTCTCGCTTTGTAGTTCAGGCTGGCCCTGAGCTCACTCTGTAGTCCAGGCAAGCCTCAGACTCAGCAATCCTCCTGTCTCTGCCTCCCGAGTGCTGGGATTATGGGCGTGAGCCACCACATCCGGCAGCGATCATTCTAATTTTAAGTAGGAAATTGCTTTCTCCAAAACACCATTTTCTACTAAGAAGATCTATTTTAACTTTCTTTTTAAAAACAGTCTCTCTGTGAACTACTCCATTAGAAATAATGCAGGCTGAGATGAAATTTAAGTGAAAACCAAATAATCTTGTAAAACTGTCATAATGAAAATTTAAATGCCAGTATTATCATGTTTTTCCTCTGAAGTTGACATTTCTAGGAATTTCAAACCCTTTGAAAAAAACTTTAAAAAATATGTCCCTTGCTTATAGGTTAGTTCGGGGTTTCAGGAAATCTATTATGATAAAATAAAACAGACCACCTCAGTCTTTCTCTTAGAAAGGAGGACCCAGTGAGATTACAATTTATTATATCCCCAAATAAAAATGGAAAAATACATGTAAGACTGCTATTCATACAGCTTCACAAATGCAAAGCTATGTCTTGACTTGTTTTAACAAATCTGGTTCAAATTAATTCACATGCAGCAGCAGGCCACCAGTGACTAGTTAGAAGGGTTAGGGAAGTGAATGAGAAAAATCCCAGTTCTTCTGAAGAGCCAAAGCTTTAAACAGTAAAGTACTTAAACCGGGAAAAGTCATCTAATGGGGAAAGTGAGGTCACAATATGTCTTCTCAGCAGCGAATAATGTTAAATTGATTTCAGGGGGTGGTTCTTGATGAGTTTTTCAAAGAAGGGTACCATTCTCCAGACTCTGCATTTAAACCCAGCTTCATTGTCACCTTGAGAAGTAGTTATTTTCATTCAACAAAAAGCATTTCCCATGCAGTGGTAATAGCACAATGAAATTTTATCAGGTGCCTCAGTAATGGATAGTCATCAATGAATCTAACAAGGATATATTTTATAAGAAAATCAATAAAAGAAAATGATTATATTGTTGACTGGAGCCAGCATCCAGAAATGAAAAATAGAAAGGAAAATATCAGTCTGCATCAGACAGGGTTTCAGTGTATATAATGTGCTGGGATTGTCTCTTCAGAGTTATTAGGTATCTAGCAAAACAACAGGCAGCCAAAGGATAAAAATACTTCAGCCCTTTTTAAATGTCAGAAACAACCTTAAAACCACTATTTCATCCCTAATCTATTGTTTGAATAAAGTGCAGCTTCCTGTCCCACCGAAATGTTTATGTGTTTAAGTTGAAATGTGCTGTGAACCCGTTTGGAGATACAACTGCACATGGGAAAAACTATTCAAATAGTGAGTTGAAAAAAAAATCAGTGAAATATTCTATGAGATATATATCTGGAAAACATGAGAAATAAATTTTTTAAACCTTTGAGCCTTGGAGATCTCATATATAGGTATCATCTGTCCATTTTTGTTTATGGCTGCAGGAACATATACTAGAGAAAGAGGGCTTTATATGAGATGAAAAATAGAAAATACTAAAGAGTTTAAAGCATATGTAACCTAATCAGAAATATCTTAAAAGCTAATTTAACATCACTTTCCAAGTTTTGTCATTACATGATGGTTACGTATTTGCTATCATAAATGTATTTCCCTGACTGCCCTTCCTCTGAGTCCTTTTCAGTGGAAACCTTTTTTTTTTTTGAGACAGGGTCTTTGTAGTTCAGGCTGGCCCTGAGCTTATTACTATGTAGCCCAGGCAAGCCTCGAATTTAACAATCCTCCTGTCTCTGCCTCCCGAGTTCTGGGATTACAGGTGTGAGCCACCACACCCAGCACTGTGATATGTGGTACTGATTGCTGGTGGTCGTGAGTCACCACGCCTGGTATTGTTGTGTATGGTTACCTGGGATCAAACTAGGGACCTTGCACTTGCTAGGCAGGCACTGAAACCACTAAACTAAATCTCTGGCCCTGGAAACCATTTTTAACTCTTCAGACTTCAAACACAGAAACTCTAGTATTGGTGATCATTTTTCTAAAAACAAACAAACAAAAAAGAAACAAAGCAAACAAAAATCCCCATCTAGTGCTAATTTGCAACATGCACTAGTTTCCTCATGTAATGATGAGGGCCAGTGTGCTTCTGTATTTCATGGCTGAGCCATATGATATCAGACCATTTCCTTTATTGCATATTTTATTGTTTTCCCAGGAAGTAATAGCTCTCTTGCTCTTTTTCATTTGGTCAGTTTTCTGTTTCTGTTCTACTTTACCTCCAGATCTTGGACAAAGGGGTAAGTTTTCTCTGAACTGCTATCAGACACATTGTGACTCCTTTTTGTTAGCCATAGCCCCAACTGACCTAGGACTCTCTGTCTGCTCTGATCAGCTCCATGCTGCCTAGACTGCTCCTTTTCCACTGTCTCGTAGATTCCCTTGTCTTTCTCCTCTTCCAATTCTTGCTTCCAGAGGATTCTCTCTTAACCTACCATCCTTTCCCATAGTTAGCATTTCAGTTAGCTAGCTTTTAATGAAAACAGCAGAGGGAGTTTTTTTGCTTTTTATGCTTTCAGAAGCAGTTCTATCCCTCCCCCTTACATTTGATCAATAGTTTGGCTGAGAAGAGAATTCTGGTATGTAGCTGATTTCCCCTCAGTATTTTGAAGTCATCACTCCATTGTTTTCTAGTTTCCTAGTTTGCCCTAAGATTTCCTTTGCATGTTTCCACCACTATAGCCTCCTGGATGTCTTTTTTAGTGTCCAGAGTTCTGAAGTTTTATGATCAAGGGCTTTGACATCAGACTCTTCATGTACTATCCTGGGTACTTGGAAAGTCCCCTTAATATGGAAGCTCAAGTCTTTTACTTTTGCATGTTCTTTTTTGTTATTCTTGCTAATTTCTTTTTTTTTTTGCTTTTTGAGACAGGGTCTCGCTTTGTAGTTCAGGCTGGCCCTGAGCTCACTATGGTGCCCAGGCAAGCCGCCGCGAACTCAGCAATTCTCCTGTCCCTGCCTCCCGAGTGCTAGGATTACAGGCATGAGCCACCACGTCTGGCATTGTGGTATGCGGTGTTGATTGTTGGTGGGCATGTCTCCACGCCCAGCATTATATGTGGTTGCCGGGGATCGAACTCAGGACCTTGCGCTTGTGAGGCGGGCGCCGGAACCACTGAACTAACCCTCCGGCTCCTCTTGCTAATTTCTTAATCTTGCCTTGCCTTGTTATTTCTTTATAAAGCTCCTGTTATTCAGAAGTTGGACTTTCTAAATGATTATCTAAATTTTTTATCTTATTTAATTTATGTCAATTTATTTACCTGACTTTTTTGATTTCTTGGAATTTTCTCAACTTTGCCTTTCTAGCCATTCAATTGCTTTTCTTTTCATTTCTGGGATCATCATTTCCACAGTCTTTGTACGATTCTCTGGGTACTTTTCTGAGAATAATATTTTTGAAGATCTTACTGATTTTTAAAATTCATTTTGTTCCAACATCATTTCTATATTGTCCGTGTCTGATGAGCTCTGCTTCCTTCTCTGTGACCCTTAGTCATAATTGTCAGTTTGGCTGGATCAGAGACACGGAGCAGATTAGGAAAAGGTACCTTGGTGAGTCTGGGTGGGTCCTTGTGGGCTTGCAGACTGTATCTGGATCTTAGCTTTTCCACACTGGAGTTCTTTCCCTATGCTTGGCTTCCTGGCCTCCAAGAACACAGCAGCTTTGCTCACTGTGCCCTATGCCATGACGTTTCTCCCTTGGAATCAGCAGACCATGGACTGAAACCCATGGAACTGTGAGCCAAATTAAACCTGTCCCCCTTCAAGTTGTGGGTGTTGGCTATATAGTTCCAGCAACAGAAAAGTTGACTGACGTACTTCTCTCCTTCCTCCCTCCCTCTCTCCCTCCTTTCCTTTGTTTTCTTTCATATCAGAAATATTTCTTATATGTCAGTTGCCCTGACTGTTCATTTGTAAGAGTGAGACTCCACTTTGTGATTTGGAAGTTGTGTGCCTGGTTCTGTGCATGGACCCAGCTTCCCTCCAGGCTTCGCTAGTAGGTGACTTGACCATATGCTCTCATTTGAAAGAGTAACCAGCTGCTGGTAGTACTGTTTTTTTCTGGAGTATGGTTGGTTTTTCTCAGAGAAGGATCCTGCCAGAAGGCTGCAAGCCAAGCTCCCAGCACTCTTGGAGTTCTCTTGGGGCAGGGTATTTTTCTGGGTAGAGACTCATTTCATTCTTGTGTTTCCGCTAAGGAAATCCTGTGATTTCCTCAGCTGTGACTTGTTATTCCTGTGCCCCAAATCACTCAAATTCCATTCTCCAGAAATATGTTTCTAGAATTCTGCCACTTTAGGTATCAACTGTTGGGCAACAGCGCCAGCTTCTATAAAAGATCAGTTTCTCATTATCTAGTTTCCTGATATCTGCCTCAATTTTGCCTGCCTTCTTAAAGTATGTCTTCTTTTTGTTCTATTTTTTGTCATGTTTATTCCAAATTACTCCCATAAACTTAAACCTGGAAGACTTCAATAAAAAGCTTTCATTGCTCCAAAATTCCTTATGCTCTCTTTTCCACATTTCTCTCCTAAAAATGTTCTGTGTCTGTCTCCTACTCACCAAAAAATCTAAAATGTCTACTATACTTCCAAAGCCCTTTATTAAGCAGTTCTACTTGGAACAAAGTCATCTTTCTTTTAAAGCTAAAGGCAAGCCACAACTCTCTCGTGAAGCTTTGGGTCACTATTCATCTTTTGTTGACTAAACTGCTTGGTTCCTTCCTTTCATTTCCTCCAGTATTAATTGCCCATTTCACACTTAATTTTCCACCGACATACTATTCCATGCGTCCAACTAATGAGTCCAAGGCAAGTCCACCCTCTCCCCACTCATAATCCACCTTTTTGTTTTTTTAACTTCACTTATTCCAGTGTTCCTCTGTAGCACTTCTAATCTCTGTCGGAATCATGTGTCTTCTTTACTTGTCCCCTCGCATAGCTTGAGTTAAAGTTCCATGAATTTCTCCTGTGAAACATATATGATGTTTGTATGTTTGGCTCTTCTTTCACCTGGAAGGCTGGGTATGTTGTGAATGTTCTGGAAAAATTAAAAGCAAAGGAAAGGCTGTCAAATGCTGTCTGATAAGCAAGAAAAACCTGTCTTCTAGTTTACACAGTAGTTATCCCATGGGAAATAAGAGTCAGTTTGTCTTCTTTTCGAAAGATATTTTTCTGAAAGGATGTTAAAGGATTATTCCAATCCCATGTAAAAATCACTATTCAGTGTATATTAAAAATATTTGTACCATTAGATAGAATGTTTTGGAAAAAAATGCTAAAATGATGTGTAGAACCTAAATTTCAATTATTTGATATGCAATTCTGGTTGCAATGATTATTGAAAAGCTTAACTTTTTATAAAGCCTTATATCATATAATACAAGAAGAAACTTTCTAACCGGCTCCAAACCTAGCACTCTAGAGTGTATAGGCCCTGACAAGATTTTCATAGCCCATTGGTGCTTCCCAGAATCTCTCTCCCCATCTTCTCCTTCTCCTTCGTGAAGGTCCATGGCTTCATCACTAATAACGAGACACTTGAGAAACAAGAAAGAAAAAGTACCAAAAAAAAAAAAAAAAAAAAGCACCAACCATAATGATGCTCTGATAAATTTTCAGTCTTTCTAGATATTTGGTCCAGTAACTTATTCAGTGATTTCAGACTTGTACTAATGGTAAGTGTGTGCAAATTATCAAATGGCCAGTTACTGGGGAATTGAAGAATTAAAATAGGAAATGACAAGAGGGATAGAACCCTTCTCTGGGAGTTTGTGAGTCTGAAGGGAAGACTGTGTCTTGCTCTCTGGCCACAGTGGACGTGTGACGTGGGAGGAGCCCACCAACCAGCGTGCTCCTGATGAGTCGGGCCTGGGCCGCGTCGCGTTCCACTCGCCCGCAGGCCTTGCAGCATGAGTGGTGCTGAGCCGGACTCACAAGAAGCTGCCTCTACACACTTGCTCTCCAGATGTAACACAGGTACACGCCGCCTGCGTCCTCAGAGCGGCGCTGCCCTTTTTTGTGTGTAGGAGTCACGGGGTGGGGGTTGGCACAGACAGGCAGTCTGGGGTCCCTGTTCTCACAGAAGCTCTGGAAGGTGGCAGCGCTGCCGGGCTAGGGAGTGCCCAGGAGTAGGAAGAACTTGGGGCTATTCAGACCATGTGTTCAGGTTCCAGAGCGTGGGGATTTGTCTTCTTAGTACATGTTTGCAGTACATAACGCTCACGTGCCCTGTGAGGGGTTGGTATATGTATGTAACACAGGTAACTGCCCTTTTCTTCACTTTTCCTTGCCTTGCCTCCATTTCTTATTTGAGAACAAAGGCGCTGCAGTTGTGCCCAGTTTTCTTCTGTTGAATCATCTTGGTTTTCTCCTGGAAACTGCAGCCCAGGGTTTTGGGCTCTACTTCTGCCTCCCAACACCCCATAGACACCCCCTCGCGTGTTGGAGAAGGCTGGAGTGGTAGACGGCAAGTTTTCCTCGGACTCTCTGGGTCAGCGGCTGAGCAGGGCTCTCAGGAAGCCAAGGGAGGATTCACAACCCCTCTGGTTCTGCTCGCTTGGGCATTTGGGGTCTTCCTAATGCCATCCAGCTCTGAGTAATTGGATCTTCATTTTTGAGTGCTGTTCTGAAGTACTTAGCTTTGAAGAATATTCAAGGGATCCAGTCCTGGCTGGAGAGGCTGCATGTGGCCTGCAGAACTCTCTTGATTTATGAGGTTTTTCTCCTGCCCATTCAGCAGGGAGTCACTTGCCAGAGATACTCAAACAGAAATATGACTCTTGGTGGTAATAAACATTCAGAAAAGAGGGCGTAAAATCTGACCAAGAAAGGAACTAGGAAAGAAAATCACACTTTATTCACTGTGCTACTCTGGGCCATTGTCTCTGTGGATGGCGATGCCCTTCCCTGGGTGGCAGGTATAAAAATATAGCTGTCTGGATCCTCAAGTGTGGGTCCCAGAGCTGGCCCTGCCTGGCATTTCTGAAGGGTCCATTCACTTGAAGATCCAGATGAGATGGGGACATCTCCCTTTGCAAACAGTTCCCTTTTCTTTTCTTCTCTCCTAGGACCAAGTTGAGTCTCACAACTTTATATAACTTGTGTTTGAGTTGAAAGACATTTTATCTGAGCTGATATTTGCCTACTTGTATGAAATGAAATTTGAAATGATAGCTCAGGTTAGTTTGGACAACTATCTAACAAGCAGATCAAGCCCCACTCTTAGAGCCGACAAGCAAGTGCTGAACTGACTTCCCATTTCCTTTGACCAGTGCTTCTCCAAGTGGGGGTTCCACACCAGCAGCATGAGCTCCTTTCGGAACTGGTTGGAAATGTACATTCTTGGCCGGAGGGTTAGCTCAGTGGTTCCGGCACCTGCCTCGCAAGTGCAAGGTCCTGAGTTCGATCCCCGGAAACCACATACAATGCTGGGTGTGGAGACTCACGCCCACCAGCAGTCAATACCGCATACCATACTGCTGGGTGTGGTGGCTCACGCCTGTCATCCCAGCACTCGGGAGGCAGAGGCAGGAGGATTGCTGAGTTCGAGGCTTGCCTGGACTACATAGTGAGACCCTGTCTCAAAAAAAAAAAAAAAAAAAGAAATTTACATTCTTGGGTTCTATTCCAGATTTACCAACTCAGAACATTTTTAAGAGTGGAGCCCATCGATCTGTGTGTGTGGTTGTCTCTCCCAAAACCTGTATTTTTATTATGTATTCACTTTAGCCATTCACAGAAGTATATAAACTAAAAAGTTAAAGACTCAGCCGTCTCCTCCCTCCTACTTCTGAAGGGCTTGTCTTTTTGTTTTTTAATAGAAGGACTTATTTTTCTTTAGCACCCTCTGTTTTGAACCCGTTATAGATTTACAAGAAGTTGCCAGAAAAGGAAGAAAGTCCAGGGAGGTCTTCTATGCTTTCGCCCAGTTTTTGCTTATCTGTAGCACAGAGTCGACCCAGGAAGTTCACCCTCATACAGTCCTGAGTTTATCCAGTTTTCAGCAGTTGCACAAGCACTTCTGTATGTGTGTGTGTGTGTATAATTCTAGGAAATTTTGTCACATGAGCCAATCTGTGTAATCACAACCTAAGATACCAAATTGTTCTATCAGCATGATAAGCCCCTGCCGCTCTTCTAAGTAGTTACCTTCACATCCTCCCCCTATGCCTGGCATTTCTACTGGCAATCACTAAGGTGTCTTTGCCTCCATCATTTGTTGCTTCTGGTTTTAAAAGTTTGTATTTATTATCTAAATGAAATCCTGTGATTTGCAACATTTTTGGGAGAGGCTTCTTTTTTTTTTTTTTTTTTTTTTGCTTTTTGAGACAGGGTCTTGCTTTGTAGTTCAGGCTGGCCTTGAGCTCACTATGGTGCCCAGGCAAGCCGCCATGAACTCAGCAATCCTCCTGTTTCTGCCTCCCGAGAGCTGGGATGATAGGCGTGAGCCACCACGTCTGGCACTGTGGTATGTGGTGTTGATCTTTGGTGGGCGTGTCTCCACACCCAGCATTATATGTGGTTACCGGGGATCGAACTCAGGACCTTGCACTTGCGAGGCAGGTGCCGGAACCACTGAGCTAACCCTCTAGCCCTGGCTTCTTTTTTTTCTTTTCATTTTCTGAAGATTCATCCAGATTGCTGTGTGACCAATAGTTTGTTCCTTTCTAATTGCAAGGTAAGACTGTACCATAGTTCACTTAACTATTCAGTGGCTGAAGTACCTCTGGGTTATTCCCAGTGATTGTCATGAATAAAGCAGCTAGCAACATGCATTTGTATACATGTTTTTGTGTGAACATAAATTATCAGATTTCTAGGATAAATACTCAAGACAGTATTTGGTGAGTTATGTAATGGTTCTTCTGTAATTAGTTTAGTTTTTCTTTAAAATTCACAAACTGTTTTCAAGGTGTTGTGGCATTCTACATTCACATTATCAATATCTGAGCAATTTGGTTTCTTACCACCATTTCCTCTTCTCTCCACTCTTTTTTTTTGTTGTTGTTGTTGAGACAGGATCTGGCCTTGCAGTTCAGGCTGACCCTGAGCTCAGTACGGGGCCCAGGCCAGCCTCAAACTCAGCAATCCTCCTGCCTCTGACTTTGTGCTTGCTAGGCAGGTGCTGGAACTCCTGAGCTAAATCTCTGGCCCTCCCCATTCTTTTTAATTTTATCTACATATTCAGATAGATGTGTAGAGAAATTGCCTAGTGCTTTTAATTTACGCTTTCCTAATAGTTATTTTCAAAAGCTTTTCATGAATTATCTGTTATCTATTAATCTTCTTTGGTGAAATGTTAGGTCATGTCTTTTGCCTTTTTTCCATGTGGAGTATTTGATTTTTACTGTAAATATTGAGGGTTTGTTAGATATGTGTTTTGCAAATATTTTCTCTCAGTCTACAGCGTAAGCTCATTCTCTTACCTGATTTTTCTTCGTGTATTTGAGACAGAGTCTTGTTACATAGTTCAGGCTGACCTTGAATTCACTATGTAGCCCAGGACGACCTCAGACTTAAAGCAGTTTTCCTGCCTCAGGATCCCTAATGGTGGGACCACAGGTGTGCACCATCATGCCTGGGTTAACTGGATATTTTGCAGAGCAAAATTTTAAATTGTGTGCAGTTTCCCAATTTATCAAAATATGCTTTTATGGAGTGTGTGTGTGTGTGTGTGTAGTCTAGGAACTTTTCTCCTACCTCTAGGTCTGAAAGATTTCCTTTTTTCTAAAGTTTTATGGTTTTCTGTTTTACGTTTTAAAAATCACAATCTTTTCTAAACTGATTGTATTGAGTAAGTGGTTAGTGGTGATAGCTCCACTTACCTCCTAACAGGCAGAAAGTATCCAGTCTTTCACCATTAAGCATGACATTAGATGCAGATTTATTTCCAGTGCTCTTATCAAGTAATAAAGTTCTTCTCTATTTCTAGTTGTCTAAGTTTTTGTCAAAGTGGTGTTAAACTCTGCCACATGCTTTTCCTGCATCAATCAATTCATATAGTCATAGCGTTTTTGTTCTTTAGCTGTTTGACTTATTGGATAGCATTCTTTGATTTTTGAATAAGAAAACAGAATCACATAACTGGAATAAATCTCACTTGATTGTAGTACACAATTCCTTTTATATATTATTGGGTTTAATTTCCTAAACTGTCAAGCATTTTATACAAACATTTGTGAGTGGCATTTGTCTGTAGGCTTCTCTTTTTTTTTTTGAGACAGGGTCTTGCTCTGTAGTTCGGGCTGGCCCTGAGCTCACTATGTAGCCCAGGCAAGCCTGGAACTCAGCAATCCTCCTGCCTCTGCCTCCCAAGTGCTAGGATTACAGGCGTGAGTCACCACGCCCAGCATTGTATGTGGTTACTGGGGGATCAAACTCAGGACCTTGCACTTGAGGCAGGCGCTGGAACCACTGAGCTAAATCTCTGGCCTGGTAGGCTTCTTTTTTGTGCTATTTGTCTGATTTTGGTACAGGGTAATACTGCCCTTGTGAAATGGTGTTTCTTCATCTATTTTCTGAAAAAGATTTTATAAAATTAGTGTTAATTCTTTAAATATAAGAAGCAATTCTCTAGTGAAACTAGGTAGGCCCAGGCATTATTTTTGGAAAAATTAAAAGCAAGTTTAATTTCTTTAATGGTTACAGGACTATTTAGATTATTTATATGATTTTGGAAGAGTTGGTAGATTGTTGTTTTCCATGAACTGAACTATTTCTTATAAACTGTCAAATCTATGAGAGTAAAGTTGTTTATATTATACTCTTTTATTATCACTTTAATGGCTACAGAATTTGTATTAAATTCTTCTAATTTATTCTCAAAATTGGTAATTTGTATCGTCCTTTTTGTCCCTTTTACTCGTTATATGATTGTGAACTTTATTGCTTTTTAAAAGACAAAACAACCCTTTGTTTATTGATTTCTTCTATTGTTTTCCATTTTCAGTTTCAGTGATTCCTTCTTCATTCTTTATTATTTCCTTCCTTTGTTGCTTTGGATCTATTTTGATCCTTTTTTTTCTGTTCTTTTTTTGATGTAGGAGTTTTGATTACTGGCTGAGAACTTTTGATTTTCTAATGTGATATATTTTCCTTTCAGCACTGGTTGTTGTAGCCCACAAATTTACTATGTTGTGTTCCAGTCTCAGTTTAGTTCTATGAATTTTTAATATTTCTTTTGAGTTTTTTTTCACTCATGAGTTATTTGAAGTGTGTAGTTTTATCTCCAAGTGTTTTTTACCTCTTGTCTGTCTTTATCAATTTCTAGTTCAATCTCATTTTGGTCAGTGAATATATATGAATGATTTCAATTCCTTTAAATTTGTTGGAGTTTGTTTTATGACCTAACATACAGTCAACCTGGGCATAGGTTTCCCAGCCACCTGGAAACAATGTTTCTGCTCTTGTTGGTGGAGGTCTTTACATTCCATCCAGCCTGTTGGTTGATGGAATTCTTCACTTCTCCTGTGTCACTGTTAATTTTTTTATTGAGTTCTTATATCAGTTGATGAGGGGGTGTTGACATCTTCAACTGTAATTTTGCCAACCAGTGTTTGAGTTAGCTTCCCAGGTAATGAAAAGTTGGGGAACAAGTACCGTACCTCTAATTATTTTAGAATTTCACCTTCATAAAAGAAATCATCCTGCATGTGGGGAAAAGATGAATTCCCTTACAAAGTTGAAACTCTTTCTTTCCCCTATTTTATGGTTCTGATCATTAGGCCTCTGATCATTATCCTAAAGATAATTCTAATTATATCATTCCCAGGGAAACTTTTGATTATTCGGTGTCACTCTCCAGTCAAACCACTTATCAACTTAAGTGCTGTTGTCCATTCTCAAGCATGCACCTTCATGCCCTGCTCCACAGTGCCATAGTGATTCTAAAGCGTAAGGTTTCTGACTCTTTCCTTTATCCCTCTTCCTATTACTCAAGGGCTGTCTGAATATCAGCGGCTATTCCAATGTTTCCCAAACTCACCTGGTGCTCATAAAGAGAGCTTGGTGCATTCATTGAAACTCAGATTCTTTGCCTCATCTGAAATCTGCCAAGAAAGATCCAGGGATCTATAGTTTTAACAAACACCCAAGGCGATTCTAATGATCAGACACTGCCTTCTAATAGTTACGGTTGCTCACCCCTCCACCCATGGTTTATTCGTCATGTTACTGATGATCTGTTACACTGTCAACTATTTTCATAAGGCATTTGTAACTGAGATGAGAGTATCTGTGACTGCTTGATTTCCTAAGTGAAAGCAACTTCTGTAAGGCGTATTTATTACTCACAGGATGCTTAGTTTCCTCAGTAGGAGCACAAAAAGTGCTATTTATTATTCTCTACTCAGAATATAATAGTAGGTATCATAGATGCAAAAGAAAAACACCTTTCATAGTATAACATAGAAATACAACAGAAAGCAATATGTCTCCTTGCTGTGTTTTAGGGTAAATCACATTATACCAAAGAGCTGTTGGAAAAGTATATCAGGAGCTTCTAGGAATGTGATGAGATCAATTTGGTCTCTCTGTACTATGAGAAATCTGACCAATTGCAAATTGCATGAAATTATTCCTAAAGTTCTAAAGTGTGTACTAATGTTGTCATGAACCTGCTGACTGGTAACTCTGAGTATCATAAACCATAATAGCAACATTACTACCTACGGTTTAGAATCGAGAGACTTTTAAAAGTATCTCATTTAATCCTCTCATTTTATGGACAATAAAAATAATGAGTACTTGAGCACTTTATAGCATAAGAGACAGTATTATAAATGCTTTAAATTTATAGCATTGCTAATTTCACTGCCTTTGAGCTAGGGGACGATTATTCTTTAAAGATAAGATGCAGAACAACACAGAGGTTAAGTAGCTTGCCCGTAGGCACCCCGGTAATGAGTGGTAGGTCTGGCCTGCTCTCCTACCTGCTGGCTTCCAGCCTCGATACTTTCCTCTTTGGAGTCATGAGGCAAAACGAGGCCATATCAAATGGGCTCTAACCGAACATAACTGTGTCCTTGCAAGGAAGGAAATCAGAACACCAGCAGCACAGGCAGGGAGAAGACTAGTGCAGACATGGTGAGAAGGTGACAATCTGCAGAGAGCAAAGGCTCGGAAGAAACCAAATCTGCCCACCCCTGGCCTTGGGCTTCCAGCCTCCGGAACGGTGGGGACGTGGGTGTTTGTGGCATAAGCCCCGCCACCCTGTGAGTTGCGCTATGACAGCCTGGTGACTAACACAGCATGAGTGTCAGAGCCCGCAGAAAGGTTTTGTCCTGAATGTCATTGAAGGTCATTGGTTTCTTTGGTCTGCGCAGAGCGAGGAGCAAAAGAGTTGTTCAGCTCAGCATATAGCGGCCCCCTTGCAGGTATGTTCCCCTGACATGTTTTGGTAAAAGACACCTTTTCTCAGACTTGCTCATCTTTTCAATCACCTACTTCCTTAAATCTAAGGCAGATATAGTAACTGGAGCAACACTGTGTCTTCCTGGCTTTTCATGCCGATATCAAGGCTCTGCATTAGCAGAGTGGCCTGGTAAATAGGGCAGGGATTCTGCCTCGAGTGTCAGCCTGCGGCTTGGTCAGGAGTTAAGTTTCCCTTGAGTTGAAGTTGTGCATTTGAGGAAAGTTTTCTGTTCTTGGGCATCTGAAGAGTATAAAGAAAAAAGAAGGGACAAATACACCTTTCGAAAATGGGACTTTGGGAAGTAAGCTCTAGCAGCTATAAGGGGCATCCAAGAACCCACTCCTGTCCCCTCCAAGGGCCACCGGAAGGAACCACGGCAGATGTTCTCAGGAGTAAGATGTTTTGAACGTTATGATTCTGATGAGACATTCAGATTTTAGATGCAACTTGAATGTACATATTCTTTGCTGGGTTGTTATTCATTACAAGCCTTTAGAAATTTCCTCTAAATAAAGGGAAATAGTAAATCCTTTTGCATAAGACTCCCCTTTTTAATGTTTTACAAAATATAATGAGTAAGAACAGCACTTTTCCTTTGGGATGAAATGTCTTTATAGGCAAAGAGGAAGAGTTTAGATGCTTTGAACGTTTCTGTGTTGACATAAATGTTAGTAGGTAAAATTTAAAAAATGATACCACTAAAAACTCACCACCAGAGAATTCCTTAGGTAAAATTATATTGGAGCAAAAAGCAGGTTGTCAACTTTGATAGCATGCAAAAGATTTTAATGTCTTTAGATCCATGAAGCATCAAGAAGTGCAAAGTGATGATTCTAATAAAAAGAAAACACAACACTGACATGTTTCAGAATTTCTAATTGTATCATATTTTAGATAGATCTTCATATCTCTAAATTCATAAAAAAGCCCAGAGTGGTAGGAGGCTGGGCAGGAGGATTGCGAGCCTGATCCCTGCTCGGGCCACTTGGTGGGGTGTGGTCTCAAAATTAAAAATAAAAAGGGCTGGGGACATAGCTTATTGTGAAGCACTGGATGCCTTGGCCAGTGTGCCCGCTTGCTGTGTGTGTGTGTGTGTGTGTGTGGGGGGGGTGACCTGTGAACTCAAATGCAGAGGGCAGATCTGGGAAACAGAATATGTACAAGGTCCACCTTCTTCCTCAGACATGGTAATGCCATGGAAGGGGCGGCGTAACATGCGGAACATGATGTAAAACTTAGAACGAGTCGCGGAGAGGGTGAGTCTCGAGGGATTTGTAAATCTCTCCAGTGCAGGTTGCGTGGTCACCAGCCCCAAGGCAGCTGCGTTTGGCTATTAGGGGGCATCACGGCGCACAGCTGCCGCAGCTGCCGGCGAGGGGAGCGTGCCCTCGGCTCCCCCGCCCACAGCTGGGAAGCGGGAGGCAGCTGAGAGAACCCCACTGCAGCTGGTGCTCGGAAACTTGAACTGGCCGGGACAGCCCGGCCTGCAAGCCCTGTGCTCTCCGCCTCCGCAGAGCTTCCCCCGGGCCGAGCAGGCCCAGGCCCGGTGCTGGCTCAGAGCCCGTCCCAGCTGTGTGATCGGCACCAGCCCTGTCAGTGCAGTCAAAACCTTTCCTCATGAATCCAGCTGGCAGAGGACGGATCTGGTGAAAAAGTCCCGAAGCCCTGAGTTTCTGCCAGGGTTCCACCATGCCCTGAAGTGCCAAGAAGGATCACAGGTGGTCGCCTCCAGGAGCGTCACGTGGCTGCCCTTGGATTGAGCTCCGTGGAAGGAAAATTTTCATCCGTGTTAATCAAGTTCAGAGTCACCAGCTGCACGGCACTGTACTCAGGACCGCAACCGACTGGAAGTCCAGACCCGGGGCTGGGCTTGGGGAAATAAAGAACAGATTTTAGAAGACAGAAGAGTAATCCAGCCTGATGGTCAGGGCTAGGCTGTGCCAGCCAGCTCTAGTTAGCTGCTTGGTCCCTTGGAAAAAGTGACGAGGAGGAGGAGGCTGCCCTCCCGTGACCAGCAGCTGCTGGTCACCTGGACCGGACAGATGCCAGGGCCTGGCAGGGCGCAGCCGGGGCTGGGCAGAAAAGTGCTTTGAGGTTCTGGACATCGGAGCGCACTCCTGGGTCTGCCCGGAATCGGGCTGGCTGCTACCAGATCCTCTTGAGAACCTGTTTCCTCATCTGTTAAAATGAGGAATTTCTGAACTGGCACGTGGTTTCCAAAGTGCTATTTTTAAGGCAGTTTATATTCTTCAGGAGACAGAGATGATCAAAATCGAAACTGTTGTGAGTTAAGCATTAGTAGTAATGAAGTTCTGTAGGCTCACAGGGAACAGGGTTTTCTTGGTTGTTGTATGCAGCATGAGGTTGGCTAGGCAGACTTTGGAAGGCAAAGCCCACAATCGCATTTAAGTAATGATTGCTTTGTGAAATGCGTGTATTTGACAAAGATTACAAGGAAAATGGTGAAAGTAGCCGTGTGAGTGAGAGAAATATAGGTGTGGTTCTTTTTAAAATATAAATTTGTTCCAAGATTTTATTTACTGCAACCATTATTTTTTTTCAACAAGTAAAAACAGCCTTCCAAAACGCTTTTATCTTTAAATTTACTTTACGGAGGCAGTCACACAGCCGTTAGAGAAACTTTATTGGACTGCACTTACTACATTAGCTAGAAAATAATGCATTTATATGCCTATAGATTTACTCACCCCCAAACTTCACAAAACAAAAAATATAGATGCCTGGCTGTGTCTTTCCCCATAAATAAAAAGGCTCAGACGTAAATACAGAAAGTGGCGTATTAGATTACTGTAACACACCAGAAACCTAAGGTGAGGACAAAGTGCTATTTATCAACCCTCAGAAAGCTATGATTCTGGGGCTTTTCATGTCTTCACTGTTCCCGGAGTTTAGATAATTCCAAAATTTGATTCTTTATCTTACAGCTTCATCTTTGAAAGCTTTTTAGTAAAACCAGAAGGTAGAATACAGACAGTGAGAGGCTGACGGGGGAGTGAAGATAACGCGAAGCTCGTGCGCAGAAGGAAGTGGAGGGCCCCTGAGGCGGAGGGATCCTGAGGCGGAGGGATCCTGAGGCGGAGGGATCCTGAGGCGGAGGGATCCTGAGGCGGAGGGATCCTGAGGCGGAGGGATTCAAGGCGCTCGCGATTTCCGCCTCCTGGCCACGTTTGCAGCCTCGGGTTCGGGCAATGCTGCGTGACGTTTATTTCTTTTCAAAAATGCTGTGGGTTCCGTTGTCTAACTTTCAAAAAGAAATTTAGTAGAAAGTAAAACAAATGTAGTCACTTGTTCAAGGTCAAAGAGATGGAAGACAACGCGCAGCATGGTAGGAATTTGACTTTGTACAGTTTATGAGTAAACAAGGAGCTTTATTTTTTTAAAGAGCGTTCTTATTGTAAGGCACCCCTCAGCTGATGGCGGAAGAAAAATATGTACTTGTCAATGAGCTAAACTAGCAAACATTCTTGAAACCAGAGGAAACAGAAGCGTGATAGAGTGAGGTACACTGTGCACACGTGAGTGTGTAGGAACCCCGCTAGGTGGGTAGGCGGGGTGCCCTGGCTGGGGATTCCGAGCGGCTCCTTCAGGGAGGGAGCTCCTGCTGCCTCCCCCAACAACCCTCAGGCCTGGGTTGCCTCCCTGCCCCGCTGCCCATATCAGAGGCTCCTAAGGTAGCCAGGGCTTCTCATTCTCAAACTCCAGCGTCCTTCTGATTGCTTCTTTACCACCATATTTCTGGCTAGTCAGAGCCTCTCCGGATGCCCAGGCCATCTCTCTCCTTCACCCCTGAAGGGCTGGCATAAGGGCCTGCAGGAGCTGGGCCTTGGGCCCATAATCTTCCAACATGGACACGACAGTTTCCAGTTCACACACCCTCTCCCTAACTCCAGCTGGTCCTCGGGCTCCCCCTCAGGGCCCTTTCAGATGAGGCATTCTGGGGTCGAGCGTGGCCTAGAAGTGGTGAGGCAGGGCCAAGGAAGCTCTTGAGATGCGACCCTCAGGGGTGGGCCTCGGTTTCCTGAGTGTTCCGGCAGGTGATTGTGCAGCCATTTTCCTTCAAAGGAAGGCCGGGTGTGAAGGGCAGCAGGGCCAGACCCGTGCGAACCCTGCATTAGCGGACGCTCTTGCTGGTGTTTCTCATTTCTTCTCTGCACTCTTTACGGGCAGAAAATTTTCTTTGCAGTGCAGAGAAACTTCCAGTTACTGAAACATCTTAAAAAGAGAGAATCCCAGACTTTTTAGGAATGACTGTAACAGAGTTTGGACATCGTGAGAAATAACTTGTACTCCTTGGGTTCTTTCTCTCTCTGTCAACAGCAATTTCTAGATCGATACAGCGTGTCTAACTCATTCCTGGTAACATATTTAAAGTTCAGATTATTAAGTGAAATTGCAGGGCAAGTACATTTGTATTTACAAAGCAGAGCCTGTGGGGTAGAGGCCAATGAAATCGGATAAACAGAGTAAAACATATAAAATTCAAACAAAATTTTCCTGTATGGGAAGAAAATCATCCCTCTTAGAACTAGACTGACACTATAGATCCCACCCCCACCCCACCCCCCTTGCTGGAATAGGAATTGATTCCACAGCCTTCACTCTAAGCTACAATCCACAACCTCCTTTTTTTTTTTTTTTTTTTTTTAATCTTGAGTTGGAGACTCAGTCACTAAGTTGCTCATGCTGCGCTCCCATTTGTGACCCTCCTGCCCGCCTCCCAGAGTGGATGTTCCGTTTTACCCAGTGGCATATCCCATGTTAGAGTTAACGCACAGGGGTGGCAGAGAGCCAAGAGCTGAGAGAATCTCTGTGAAGTGGTGGCGGCTGTTCCTGGGCACGAATGTGAACATCATTCGTTTTTCTCCATTCGTTTAGCTTAAGAAGACAAGGTTGATTCTGAGCGATTCAGACTGTACCTCAATTATAGAAAGAAAAACGCAAAATAGGAATATATAGTCGGTGGACAGGAACTCCATTAAAAAAATTGACAATTACTTAGAAGTCAGGAAGTCAATTTTCCAATCAATACCTTGGTTGAGAAGGATCACGTGATGCAGTGTCCGAGTTGGAAACAGTATTGAAGCTGCTTTCACTCTGCATTAGCTACCCTGGTCATGGCCAGGGTGACGGAGAAAGGTGGGCTGGACAGCAAGGGGTTGCAGCCAGCCCTCCGTCTCTACCCTCTGCCGGCTACAGGTTAAGTAAGTACCGGGTAGACTTGGACGCTGGGTTTTAGCTGCTTTTACGTTCACATTTGCTCAGCCTTAACCTAGTTGCCCTAGGACATCTCCATCCGAACGCCACCCCCACCCCTGGAATTAACCAGCCTAACTACAAACATGAGCAACCACAGAACTGGGCCTCTTTTGTCCCAGTCAGATGCTTGGTGGCATTGCAAAACGCGGTCTGAATGTTATTAGAGGGGAAGTGGAAAACAAAAGGAGATTTAAAGTAAGTTACATGAAACGGATTTTCATCATCCCTGCCTTATGTGAGAAATTCAATGTCATCCACAGATGTACATCACAGAATAATTTCAGCGTAATCAGCGGAAGGGGCAGGTCTATATTTAATTTGCAGTCAAATTAGCCATGGTTTGCTGTGCTGCAGTCCTGATGAAGGGCTCGGAAAAGTGCCGGCTAACAGGAAGTGACACAGACCGCGGGAGTGGAATCACGAAGGAACCGAGTTTGTTTTTTCAGTGTTTGGCACAAGCCTCTTCCCATTTGTTTTAAATTACTAAAAAAAGGTAAACATTTTGGTAAATGCTTCAGAGAGATTTATAGGTGACCCTAAATGCAATCTACTTGGTGACTGACTCCATTTTAATGCCTTTGGCTCTTGGTTGCAGGAAGGACAACACTGTTACCACTTGCCTGGTCAAAGGTTACACTTCCTGCCCTCCATCAACCCGGCTAGGACCTCTGAGTGTTTTTAGATACTAGTCAGGTCACCGGCTGAGGGGCATCACTCAGGCTGAGCGTCTGATTGAGGGTCTTCGGTAATGAATACCGTTACCAGGGATGCAATTAGCTGGGCTCCACCTTCCCCTTAATTAGTGAAATGCATATTATGTGCATGTGTGCCTAAGTAGAGAAAGGTCTAGAAAGAGAGATAGAAAGCCATGCTTCATTAAATTTTGTTTTAAATTTTATTTATGCTTTAATTACTAAAAAAAAAAAATAATGCTATTCAGAAGTTTTGTGCTCCCATCCTGGGAGTTTGAAAATGCAGAGTCCAGGCCTAGGGTTGTTTTTCCTAAGGTGTTTGAGCATGCGCAGTTTTGATCACTGTGGTCATGTGATTGCCTGTGGTAATGCTGTAGGTGCTTTATCCTCGAGGTCTCCACTGCTGCAGAACCCGACAGTATGCTCGCAAGGGCCAAGCACAGACCATAGGTCGTTATTTGCTGTAGACTATTTCCTTTTCCCAGAGGAGGAAACTGCAGCAGAGAGGGATAATTTGCCTACCAAGAAGTAGCAGTGCCAGGCTTTGGAGCCAGACAGTACACTTGACCGTAACCCCAGTTCAAAAGACTGGATGGAGCAGACTTGTGGAACCCTCAAAAGATGTTATGAACTCTCCAAGGCCCTCCCTTGGCATTTCCTTTGTAGAGAGCTCTCTTCTGGCCCTCAGGCTCTAGAGTGCTGGATGCTGCCTATCACTTCAAATTGGCAGAGATCTGCGAGTTTAATTTACTGGCAGTTAGCCTGGCCAATCCAACCTTGAATCCCTTGACTGGAGCAGTTGGTTCAGCAGTGTGTCCATAGTTCAACCTGATCCAATAAGGATCAATATAATTTTACTTGTATGTGTGTTTTTGCAGCCAAGAGAAGAGTCTTGCTTTTCTGGCTGAATTGAATCTGAGAGGCTGGAAGCTGCTTCTTTTTGCAACCACATGGAGCCTGAGAAGGATCTCAACACAGGAAGGAGAGCAGAGCCCAGTGAGAGCCAGAAGGGAGCTGGGTCTGGGGAAATCCTTAAGTTCCCATCCAGTTGGGTCCGAGGATGGTTCTACCCTGAACTTCGCAGCAGTGTGACTTTCCCTTCCCCCTGTTCTTTTTATTCCAGTAATTTGACTTTGTTTTCTGATACTTGTTCAGAAGAGAATTCTGTGTCAGAAAATGCAAGTGCTCAGTGACAGACATAAGTCACTGTAACCATGGAAGCTGCAGGAGTGGTGTGGTGTGGGTGTAGTGGTAGAAGAAGGCAACAGGGAAGAAACTGAATGTTGGAAAGCTACCGTGTTGGCATTTCTTTCCTCATTTAGTGACCTCAGTGATCTTGCAGAGAAGTGACACTATCTTGAGTTTGCAGATGAAGCTCAGGGGAGTTGACTCATGTCACCCACCCACGCCGGCTGATTTGGCCCTCAAATGTGGTCCTATCTGGCTCTAGATCACAAGTGAGTCTCTGTCCTTCAGGGCTGTTCCAGAGGGCAGTGGGTAAGGCAGAGCACATGAGAGTGAAATGGTCTGTGCTCTCTGCTTCCATGTACGCTGGTCACCCTCCAAGACCTCAGCATGGCATCTCACTTGCTGAGCCATGCATGAGTGGCTGTCACTCGCAACTCCTGGAGATGAGGTCTGTCATTAGAGTGGGCGGGTTTGGTCTAACACTTTGGTGAGACAGATGGAGAGGAAGGGAATAATAGGGAAAATGTGATGTATTCAAAGTAGTAATGTTTTGCTATGTCCATAAGAGGACTCATAAGATAGTGTGGATTCAGCACAGCTCTAACGCTTTTGCTTTTGGCCCAGGAGGAGCCTGAAATGCCTCGGTTGCCATGGTAATGAATAAGCAAGCACTGTGGTAGGTTGGAAGAGGGAAGAGGAACATTTCTTTATTTTTCACATTTAATGAATGTTCAGGGAAATATTTGTTTAAAAACATTTTAAATGTTGGACTGTGAGTACAGTTTTGTACTGGAGGCTTTGAGAGTATTAAATAAAAGACAAAGAACCTTGTGGGAAGCCCAAATTTATGGAATCATGGAACAGTGTAACAGACCCTCCCGAACAAGTGAAGACAAAGATGCAGGGAAGGAGTTGTTTGAAACACATCACAGAAAACAGGAGTGACAGTGTATAGGGACAGTGAATTAATGAAGACTTGTGGCATCTTTTGAATTTTGAGCTAAGATCCTCAGAATTTATCTGTTCAGTAGAAGTGGGCAGGGAAGATACCTTTTGGTGGGAGCAAACAGAGGTATCTTTTTATTCTGCTGAACAAGAAGGAATGTACAGCTGGGTCTCTGGAGTAAGGAATGGTGGGAAATGGGGCCCGACTTCCACCATGCTGATCTGAGGAGCAGAAAGGTGAGGCTGCTGGAAAAGCCCTTGAACGAGAGTGGCTGGGGAAGCAATTGACAAAGCACAAGAAAGGTCTCTGAGGAAATGAAGATGGCATTTTGCTATCAGTTGTCTCAGGAGAATACACACCATTGTGATGTGGATCAGACTGAGCCTTAAGTATCTTTCCTTAGGGTCTGGCCCTCTGGGGACACTGATATGTATTGAAAGAATGAATAAGCGTTTGCATGAAGGAATAAAGGAACAGGGCTGACTAACCTAAGGATGCTTTAGAAGCAGGAGGAAGATAATAGTTATTGATCAGGGTTTGGGAGCTGCAGAGAGATCAAGAAGATTCAGAATGGAGTTGAGTCATTTTTCTTGACAACAGTGAACAAGTTATTAACTAGATGGGAATTTGTGGTTTCTTTTGTGGTGGCACAGGTGGAAGTGAGGCTGGAGAGGATGCCTAGTTACACCAGACCTTCAGCTTCCTGCCAATCAATATTCATATCCTTAATGCTCCCCAGCTTCCTTTCCACAGACACAAGGCGTGTGGGGAGCTGAATTCCAGGTGCTTTGAAAGGAAAATTACAGAGCATGGAATATCTTTGTGTGTGTGTGTGTGTGTGTGTGTGTCTGTGCTCAGCAGTTTTCCTCCCCAATCTACTCATACTTTTCTGAAGACTTGCTTTCTCTCTTAAAGACACATTTGTTTTTAAACATGTTCTAATATATCTGAACAAATGAATTAAAAGTTATCTTGAAACTTCAGAGAGATCTGTGACTTTGAAGGTTAGATCTTTTCCCATCTATATCCTCAGTCAACAGACTCTCCTCTAAACTTGTGTCTCCCAACGCAGGAAGCTGATTTGGTAAATAGAGGCCCCCCCCCCATGGTTTGTGTGCGGGGACTCCCTGCTGCTCCGCTGGTCCCAGGGAATGAAATTCCTTTCTCAAGCCAGAACCTCCAAATTTACATCTTTTCTTGATCTGAAGTTAATTCCTTCAGGGTTCACATGCATTTAACTCTTGTCTCTTTCTTGGGTTGCTCTTCCCCAGTTGAATACTCAAGGCAAATTTCCTAAGATCGTGCCATCACAGAGCCTTGTTTTCCTGCATAGAGAGTCGCGTTAAATTTGCATTAGTATTTCTTTAAGTGAGAGTCACAAGCATATGTACACGTGAATGTATATAGGTTTTTCTGGTGCTTCCCCCATTTTCTTTTTACTATCAAATCTTTTTCTAAAGGGAGTCTTCAGAGTGAACTCTTGCTTTGTTTCATTTAGCTCACTTTGGGGAGTGAAATCTCAAACATTTAGGAGGAAGGATTCTTAGACAAAGGAGGAATACCTGAGTGAAAATACCAGGCTTCCTATTTCCCTCCTCTTTTGGGGAATAACACCATTTGGCATAGGAATATCTTGAGGCTTCTTGTAGAAATCAGTTGGTTAAGTCCTTAATTCCTGTGATATTTATCTTCTCATCTCAATGGTAAACTTGAAAGTGGCTGTGGAGTCTTTACTTTTCCTTTTTCCCAACACTGAGCAAACACTCCTACTGGGGAGGATCCTCCCTGCCTATGAGTAGCTGATGACTGGGTTGAGGTAGCTTCTTGTTCCTGTGGTGTTGGCTCTATGTTTCATGAAATTAATATTGTATAATTAAAGCATTTTAAGAATGAATTGTGCCAGTAGGTGGAATGTGTCTTTATAGTTAGTATGTTTAGGCTGCTTTGTGTTATAAATGTCAGGAAACTCAATTCAAAGTGACATTTTAAAAGGTGGAGATAATCCTAAAACTGCAGTTTACCCTTATATTTCTACTAAAATTATTATTCACACCATTTTCCTCTCACACGTGTGTAGATTTGAACGATAAAGTATATGGTCATCTGTAGTAATGCGCCACAATTTTAGTGGCTTAAAACAACACAGATTTATCATCTTCTGTTTCTGTAGAATAGAAGCCCAACATAGATGTCAGTGGTCTAAAATCAAGGTAGTACTGAGGCTAGATTCCTTTTGGACGCTCTCGAAGACAGTACTTCCCTTGTTTTATGTGACTTTTTAAGAAACAGCTTTATTGAGATAAAAATTTTATATCATACAGTTCACACACTTGAAGTGTACAACATTTTTTTTTTATGGTGCCATGGATCAAACTCACGACCTTGCACTTGCAAGGGAGGTGACCACACCGCTGAGATAAACTCCTTAATGGTAAACTTCGGTTGATTACATCTATGTTTTCTGATTCTTTTCACAGAAGAGGCCTATATTTTTTACATAGTAAACACAATGATATGTCTTGTTTAACATTTTGAGCCTCATTTAAACATTTTTGGTTATATCAGTGTTTTTTAATGGCTCTATGACTACAGGAAAAGCAGTACACCAAAATTGATATCCGTTTCCCAGTTGTTGGGATTTCATGTTACATGTATATTACTTGTAGTTATGTAAGTTGAAAATAAGTTTATTCATGGTGGGATAGTCTCTTAGCAAATAACAGTAGATCTTAAAACCAGAAAATATCAGATAAAACAATACTGTTTTTTATATCCTTATGAAATTAAAAAGATTACTTGAGGGCACTTTTCAGTTTAATTTTTATGATATAATATTCAAATGTTGCAAGGTATGTTCTATGGCTATATTACATTCTGAATTGAACAGTTGCTTTGAAATAAGAAACCAGTCATCCTATAATGTATAAAGCAAATTTTTCCACTTTCTTGGTTTCTTTATCACAGAACAATATATTCCAGCTATAGAAAAACCATACTTTAAAGTCATATTTTCAATTACACTAAAGTACCATACTATATTGTTTAATTTATCAGTTGTACAGATTAAGTCATTCATGTTTTCTTTGTGTTTCTTCACAAACGATCACATAGTTGAAAGGTAATCACCTCTGACTTGGCATCATTAATGACCAAAAGACAAATTTGGAATATAGCACACTTTTGTCCCTAAAATTTGTTTTATTTTAAGAGAAATGTTTCTTGTGAAATTCAGTTCTTTAAAAAAAATCTTTTATGGACTATTATGATATCAGGAATCTTTGATCCTTGACATTTGTAAGAATGTGTCTCTCTCTTTTCCAACTGGGAGTCAGGGTCTGCTGTTTTGCAGTACGTTTTGTTTTGCTTTGGTTCTGTTTGTAGTTCTGCATATCTGATTGCTTCATTTTGTCTTTACAGTCCTAAAGTATATACTGCTAAACAATTTTGTAAGATAACAGGATTTTTACTTTTGTTGGAATTTGTCAGATTAATATACTTGAGAAGTTATGTAGGGCTCCAATTGTATGATATTTCCTTGTATTCGCTAAGAATAAAACAGTACCAGAGAAAAGCTAAGCTGTATTTAGCATTTTAAATTGTAATTAACAATTGTTATTTTATCCAACAAAGCATTTGTGGCTTAAGGAAAAACTCATATAATAGAATTACTGAAACACCTTTATATAAGTAATTGTTTTTTCTTTTAAGTATTTTCCTGGACATATGGTAATCAACTTGAGTTAGTATATAACAAGATAGATCATTGGTTGTAGTCTAAGTAGCTCTTTTAAAAAGCTAGTAAAATACAATGCTGCTGGTATGAGAGCACATGCAATTTAAAATACTTCTGGTAATATTATATCATGAACTAGGTCACAGTTATTTCAATTTGCATTTTTAATATTAGGAAATCTGAATATGATTCTTAGCCTTGACTTTTATTTATTTCTTCTCATCTGTATTGTATCTTTTCATAAATTTACCTAGTTAGAAAGTAGAAAGCTTTATGAATTTACATCCAGTTTAAAAATATTAAGTACTTTATTAATGTACAGTGCAAATTACTTATTCCATTTCTTCTTTTGTCCTCTATTAGGGTATAGTTTAAATTATTTCCTTTAGATGATCTCTTCTTTCTTGTCAGCAGTGTTTTTCAATTGCCATAAAATTTTCTTTGTTCTACTACTGGGATGATAATCATCGTCTTTACTTGTGCTTCTAAACTTAACATCTTCACTCAGCTAGAATGAGCTGTATTATTATATGGAAAGTGGATCTAGCTTCCTTTTCTACACTTATTTCTGGGTATTCTTGCTACTCGCAGTTATTACATATTAAATATTTATTCCTTTTCAATTGGTTTATTAGTCTTAGTTAAACTTTCTATTCAGCATCATAGAATATTTAGAAATGCTGCTTAATGCGGCATGAGTATTTTCATAAGAGGTTTTTAAATACTGGGAAGATAACTATCATTAGAAATTCCTATTTAATGTGCTCTACTAAATAAGAAATTATTTCCCAAGATCCTAAAATGATCACTTTGAATGCAGAAAGACCAGTTCAGATATGGAAGAAAAGCTATGAGTTCCTGCTAGGACATTTGTCACAAGGGCAGGTATTGTCTGCTATCTGCTGTGTGCAGTTTGCTTCTAGTTTATCTGTATGTAGTATTTAAAATTCAGAAGTTTGTTTACAGATTATATTCAGATAATCATATGGATATTTTTTGAGACAGGGTCTCGCTTTGTAGTTCAGGCTGGCTCTGAGCTCACTCTGTAGCCCAGGCAAGCCTCAAACTCAGCAATCCTCCTGTCTCTGCCTCCCGAGTGCTGGGATGACAGGCGTGAGCCACCACACCTGGCTCATATGGGCATTTTAAGGATGTACTTTGGACTGTTGATATGAAGAAAACTCTGCTACTGCCTCACTTCTTATAAGATAAAGTGAACATGGGCCGGAGGGTAAGCTCAGTGGTTCCAGCGCCTGCCTCGCAAGCTCAAGGTCCTGAGTTCGATCCCCGGTAACCACATACAATGCTGGGCGTGGAGACTCACGCCCACCAGCTATCAATACCACACACCACAGTGCCGGGCGTGGTGGCTCACGCCTGTAATCCCAGCACTCGGGAGGCAGAGGCAGGAGGATTGCTGAGTTTGAGGCTTGCCTGGGCTACCTAGTGAGCTCAGAGCTAGCCTGAACTACAAAGCGAGACCCTGTCTCAAAAAAAAAAAAAAAAAAAAAAAAAGATAAAGTGAACATTCCACAGCATGGCTTCACCGTCAAGCTCCGGGTTCTTAGCCTTCTCCGACGGCACCACCAGCCTCCCTGGTCCCTCTCCCAGGCCCCCGCACCTCTTTCTGCTGCTTGCCCCTGTTCACGGACTCCTACCAGACAAGATGCCTCAGCTACTTAGGATATTGGCTTGGCTCTTTGAGCAGAATAATTTAATAGTGACTGAAGCAAAGGGGTTGTCTCATTTCTGTTTCTTGTAAGTGTGAGCTGTACACAAGATCAGGCGAGGCTGCTCTGTTCCATCATGTCACCCGGGCCAATGTGCTTTCTGTGTTGCTGCTTTGCCAACACCTGAGGGTTTGCCTTTGTCCACATGTACAGGCACTTGCATCCGAGACATAGGAAGAGCCGCAAGGGGAAAAAGGAAACAGCCTTCCAGAAGTCCCCCGCACCCCATTTCACCATTTGAATTTACTACCGTGTGGATCATTAACAGGAGGGGGAGCTGGAAAAGAGAATCTCTAGTGACCATGTACTCAGCTAAAATTCGTATGGGGATGGAAGGTGACAGAATGTGCTCTACTATGAAAAGCGCAGTGGACAGTAGCGTTCCCCATTTCCTGCTATATTTTTTCTGCGAAGTCTTTCCCAGGATCCTTAGCAGAATTGGTTTCTCTTTTCTCTGGGTCTCTGTTCTCTTTAAAAGAAGAATAGTATTGCTTTTTTGGAATTTTCACCTCCTCTTCCTTCTTTTGTTTTTTTGTTTTTTGGGGATAGGATCTCACTGTGTAGCTCAGGCTGACCTTGAACCTGCACCAGTCCTCCTGAGTGCCCGGATTACAGGCGTGTGCAACCCCATCCAGACCTTGGATTTTTTTTTTTTTTCAGTACCAGGGATTGAACTCAGGCCCTTGTGCGTCCAAAGTTGGTGCAGTACCACTTGAATTAAATTCCCAGCCCAAGCTCTTGGAATTTATCTTTTTATATTTATGCAACCATTACATCATCACATATGATCTATCACATTATCTTTTCATTTGGAAGGTAAAACTATGATCCTCATCTCCCTCTCATAACAGGCATATCTTTCTCATGTCCTCTGCTCTCTGTATATTTCTTTAATAAATTGATTTCAACATTTGTGTTGCTTTGAGATAATTATGATCCAATCAGATAATTATAACAAACAATTTAACCCTGTGGATATAATAACTTTCACCACCTTGTCCAGTAGTTTGATTTTCCTGAAGTTTATCGTTTCACTTGTTTTTAACAAATCACTGTTGCTATTTAATGTGTGCGTATTTATTCCTGAACTTAATTAAAACTCTCTCCCAATTACATAAACCTCTTTGCAGTGTTTAAACACATGAAATATAGATGAGAACTTCCAGAAGAGAACGAGGCTCTTCCTGCCTCCCAATGAGACTGTTCTCAGGTCTGCTACGTTGCTAGCAGCCTTTTCTGTTCTTTCCTTTGTTAGTTGGAGCCCAGGTCTCCTCTTTGTATTGGTCTATTATTTATCTCATTAGAACACACCTTTCCGGAACTTCTTGAGAAAGGATCATTAGCAGTAATATTTGAGACTTTGTTGGCTTGAAAAAAGTTTTTATTTTACTCTCATACTTAAGTGAAAGTTTGGCTGGTTGCAAAATTCTAAGTCAGAAATATGTTTCCCTAGAATTTTGAAGGGATTACTTCATTGCCTTCTAGGTTCGGTTGTTACTACTGACAATTCAGATGCTGTTCTGCGGCTCGCTCCTCCCTAAGGGGTTGTGTGCTCTTTCTGTAATGTTCTAAGAACTTTTTTTTTTTCTTTTTGAGACAGGGTCTCGCTTTGTAGTTCAGGCTGGCCCTGAGCTCACTATAGTGCCCAGGCAAGCCGCCGCGAACTCAGCAATCCTCCTGTCTCTGCCTCCCGAGTACTGGGATGACAGGCGTGAGCCACCACGTCGGGCATTGTGGTATGCGGTGTTGATTGCTGGTGGGCGTATCTCCACACCCAGCATTATATGTGGTCACCGGGATCGAACTCAGGACCTTGCGCTTGCGAGGCAGGCGCCGGAACCACTGAGCTAACCCTCCGGCCCCTGTTCTAAGAACTTTTGACCACAAGGTTCTGAGATTCCATGACAGTATACCTACATTTTCTTGTGTTCCTTTTATTTGCATTTTACATTTCTTATTGACTCTGATGTTTGCCCTAATTTCTAATTTTGTTTGTTGCAATTGTTTTTTGTTTTCTCCACTTCTGCTATCACATTTTAAATTTATCTAGCGATAAAAGGCTCATTTTAAAATGTTAAAGCAAGGGCCAGAGATTTAGTTCAGTGGTACCGGTGCCTGCCTTCTAAGCTCAAGGTCCTGAGTTCAGTCCCACATACAACCACATACAACAATTGCTGGTGGTGACTCACGCCCACCAGCAATCAATACCACATACCACAGTGCTGGGCGTGGTGACTCACTACCTGTCATCCCAGCACTCAGGAGACAGAGACAGGAGGATTGCTGAGTTCAAGGCTTACCTAGGCTACATAGTGAGCTCAAGACCGGCCAGAACTACGAAGCGAGACCCTGTCTCAAAAAAAAGTTAAAGCAAAACATAAGTCTTTTATTATTTTATTTCATTAGTTATATGTTTGTAGTACATGTAGTTTATAATCATCTTAGGGTATGGTTACATGTATGTATTTTGGTTTTCTCTTTTTAAAAATTTCTTCTTTCCCCTGCCTGTTCTCCTCCAGTTCTCCTATCCCAATTTTCATTCTTGTTGATATCCCTAATCTTAGCTTATGTTATGGTATATAATTTTTACATTAATTGAGATGACTAGTTGTCCTCAGTGACCGAGATTTTAGTGTTCTTTGTATCTATAGCTGAAGAACATTCTAGGGTATTTTACCCCATAACTTAAAAAATCAACTGCGTTGAGTGTGTAATTATTTATATAATAAGTGGCATGTATTGAAAACATGCTTGTCCCATTTGACCCTGGTAGTCCCCTGCTATGGATATACACAAAAGAATTAAAAGATTTATGTCACAGTGACACATGTGCCCTCATGTTTATAGCAGCTCAGTTTGTGATAGTTAAATCTTGGAAACAACCCAAATGCCCATCAACTCTAGACTGAATAAAGAGGATGTGTGTTTTTTTAATAGCATGGAATATTACTCTGCCATAAAGAATGATAAGTTTGAGTCATTCATACTCAAATGGAGGTACCTTGAGGGCATACTCATTGTAAAATAAATAGGTCACAGATGTGTAAACACTGTATCTTTTCTCTGGTATGAGAAACTGAAAATGTAAATAAGTCCTAGAATGTATGACAGACACTATAAAATAGAAAAGATCCTAAGGGAAATGGGGAGGGTAGGGATAAATAATGAGGGAAGAGAAAAAATTGTGATGGTTAAAAAAAAGAGGAAACAAACTCCTGTATATAGGGGGTAGGGGGTTGTATGGTAGGTAGGGGAATGGGAAAAATGAGAATTAAGTCATGTCATATACTGGTACAAATTCTCAATGTTGAGTGTGATCATGATGTGTATATAAAATGTACCTATATCACAATATAAAAATTTAAATTTTTCTTTCCCCTCACTACTTATCCCTAAACTCCATTTCCCTTTGAATATTTACTATTTAACATTATCTATCATGTATTCTAGAATTCATTTACATCTTCAGTTTCTCATACCACAGAAAAGATATGATATTTACACATCTGTGACCTATTTATTTCACTTATGAGTATGACCTCAAGGTACATCCATTTGAGTATAAATGGCTCAAACTTATCATTTTTATGGCAGAGTAATACTCCATTTTCTAAAAAAAAACTCCACATCTTTATCCGGTTTAGAGTTGATGAGCATTTGGGTTGTTTCCAAAATTTAGCTATCACGAACTGAGCTGCTATGAACATGGGTTCACATGTGTTGCTGTGATATGAATCTTGTAATTCTTTTGTATATATCCCCAGCAGGGGAATAACAGGGTCAAATGGGACTTCTAATCCTAGTTTTTTGAGGAATCTCCACACTGATCTCCATAGTGCTTGTACCAGTCTACTACATTCCCACCAACAGTGGAGAAGGGTTCCTTGGTTGAAAAAAAAAAAAGGGAACAAAGTTTGTGCATATAGGGGTGTGAGTGGGTGTAGGGTGGGTAGGGGAAGGGGAAAAATGAGAATTAAGTCATTCCTTATATCTCTTTGCAACATTTCCTTCTCTCTGCTCCTTGCCCTAGGGCACCATGGATCTACTTTTCCTCAGTGTAGACTGGTTTGTATGTCCATAAATGGAATCACATGGGATGTATGCTTTGATGTCATACTTCTTTCATTCAGCATAATGATTTTGAGATTTACGCATGCTGTGTGTGTTAGAACTCTTGCCTTTTCATTGGTGAACAGTGTTCTATTGTATAGATATAGCTCTAAAGTATGGATGTGTTTTTGAGGACTCATTCATATTACTAAATTTTTGAAGATTCACCTCTCTAGGTTATTAAGATATAAAATATGTTAGTGCAACACTACTACTTTTTTGCATTAAAATGACACATATATCTGAAAGTTAGGATAAAATTAAAGTAATATCATATTTTCTTTCGGCATACTAGTGTACTAGTATACTGATCAATCCTTGGGTGGATGCTGTGCTGTGTTGCTCGTGGTGCATCTCCATGTGGATATGCCTCCAAATTGGTGTGTTGTCTTTCCCCTAAGTTTACCATCTTCTCCTGATTACCCTGGGCATAAATCAGTCTTTTCAGTCATTTAAAACAGATTACTGAGAGATACCTTCCTCTTACCTCTTTCTTTTTCTTTACAAGCAATTACCAACCCAATAAGTCTCTGGGTTTCAATTAACAAGTGATGTCCCATAATCCTCCTGTGTTCATGGTTTATCCAGACTTACTATTTCTTCTTGGATCAAATCTGAAAAAGTTTGGTTTTCTAGGAAATCATCTTTCTTGGGGTGTCAAATATATCACCTAAGTTGTATGTAACGTTCCATTATAGTTCTTTTCGCCCCTCGAGAATTCATAATTATATGTTTATTTCTTTCCTAATTTTGCTGTTTAGTTCTTGTTTTCTTCTTAATCAAGAATGAGAGGGATTTATCTATTTTCTTGTTTTTTCTTTATTTTTCAAAAAACTAGGTTTTCAGTTCATGTATCTCCCCCCCCATTTTACTAACTTCAGCTTTAATTCCCCTAAGGTGCTGTTTAGATCCTATCATTCCTTGCCTGGTAAGACCTCAATGGCTCCCCATGGCACCCTGAATTAAGTACACGTTCTTCAGACAGGTACTCTTGTCCTTAAGGCGTTGCAGACTGAATGGAGTTCTTTCTCCATTGTCAGACAAGGCGAGCTATAGTTTTGTGGAGAAGAAAACCATGTCTGCAAACCAGCCCGTAATCTGTTTAGCTAAGTTATACAACACCTTTTATGTTTAACACTGGGGCAGATCCCTGACCTCTGGCAAGGCTGTGAAACAGACCTTGCTTTCCTGAAAGTTAGGGATATAAATAATATTTATATATAAGGTCTGCAAAACCATAGGATCAGTTTCATGAGCTGTAATTAAATCGGACTCTTGCCATAAATTCTTTAGTTCTTGATGGCATGCAACAGCTGGTGACCTTAGTTTTTAATAGTGTTTTCAGGGGAGGAGGAAAGAAAAAGAGAGTCATTAGTATGGCCTAGCCCCTGAGACTTATGTGAATATTTTGGTTTAGCATATACCCCCACCCACCAAGCAGAAGACATCTGTTCCTTCTGTCTGTAGCCATTGTTACTAGCACTGAAGTCTGCCTAAATGAATAGATCTTCTAAGTTGTGTCCTTTGATTAAGAGAGAGCCCACTTTGGTGCACTTCGCAAGCTGAGCTGCTTTTCTTTTCTTTTTCCCAGAATAACATTCTCAAATCTGAAATTACTGGTCAAGTTGAGGTTTCTATTTACTTTCTATGAGGGAAAAAATATACCACCAGGTGCCAGAACCTTTCCATGTTCAGGGGTGTGAGACTGCAGGCTTGTGGGTCCGTGGGCTTTCATAAGCATGCTGTGTGAGAAGGCACTGGCTATGGCCTCTTCCCATACTGACTCTGTTCCTGGCTCATTAGACTGGTAGGCAGGGCAGGTAACTGGTGGGCTAAGACACTGAGGAGATTTATTGACATGAATATAGTTCAAAATGAGGATAAATTCATGTGTAATTTGTACCTGAGGGTGAGGCAGATTGCTTTGTGGTGGTTTTGGATAATGAATATGTGATAGAAATTGCCTAACTAATATAAAATATGGACATAAAATGTTATATAAATGTTCTTTCCAAACTTTAGAAGTTAAATATTTTTATTTTAATTGTATCTTATTACAAAATTATTATAGATTCAGTAAAAATTTATCAGGTAAAAAAAGTTGAAAGTAAAACTCATCCAAATTTCAGAGAAAATTGCTCAATATTTTATTCATGTCTTTATAATATTTTTCCCCTTGGCCACATGTCTGCTTAATAAAAATGAAGTTGTATTGGGTAAATTCTTTAGTAACATGCTGAGAGAGCTTCAAAGAAAATAGTTTTGATATTGCTTTCTGTGTCTTGTATCTGATCAGATCTGTGACCTGCTTATTACAACAGAATATGGCCCCAGTGATGATACAGAACTTTTAAGGCTTGTCAGAAAATAGGGTTAAGTTTCTGCCTTGTTCTCCCTTATTTTCACACTGGAACTCCAAGTTACACTGCAAATGAACTATCTGGAGCCCTCATCCTGTAAGGAAGTCCATGTTGTATGAAGAGCCTACATGTAAGCAATCTAGTCAACAGTCCAAATTCAACTTCTTGCTGGCTGTCATCTTGTCTCCAGCCCAGAAGGGCCTGCAGATGACAGTGGCCCAGTTTGCATCTTATTTTATTATTTTTTGGAGTGGTGCTGGAGACTGAACACAAGGTTTTGCACATGGTAACCTAAAAGATCTTGTTACACGAACTGCCTAGCTGAGCCCTTCTTGAGTAGGTGACCTACCCATTTTTTTATTTTTTTCCCCCAATACTAGAGATCAAACTCAGGACCTTGTGCTTGTCGGCCAGCCATGACAGCATCACTGAGCTCCATCCCTGGCCCAACTTACCCATTTTCTGAGAACAACAAAATAGTGTGAAATAATTTGTTATGTAATAGAAGTTACCATAACACATGTTTAAAACAGAATGACAAAAATTTAGAGCATATTGGGCCAGAGATTTAGCTCAGTGGTTCTGGCGCCTGCCTCGCAAGCGAGGTCCTGAGTTCGATCCCTGATAACCACATACAACAATACCAGGCTTGGTGACTCAATGCCCACCAGCAATCAGTACCACACATCACAGTGCCAGGCGTGGTGGCTCATGCCTGTCATCCCAGCACTCGGGAGGCAGAGACAGGAGGATTGCTGAGTTCGAGGCTTGCCTGGGGTACATAGTGAGCTCAGGGCCAGTCTGAACTACAGAGTGAGACCCTTTTTCAAAAAGAAAAAAATTTAGAGCATATTAAGAGCTATTCTTTCATGTCATTCCATTTTTCATGGATATATAGCTTTTTTTTTTTGAGATGGGGTCTTGCTTTGTCATTCAGGCTGGGTCTGAGCTCACTATGTATGTAGCCCAGGGAAGCCTCAAACTCAGCAATCCTCCTGCCTCTGCCTCCTGAGTGCTGGGATTACAGGCACGAGCCACCATGCCTGGCTGGTTATATAGCATTTTAATGCATGGAAGGATATATTTTTAAACTAATCATCCAGGGTTGAGTGTTAGATTACTTTAGCTTCTAGACAAATCTTTTAGTGAATAATTTTATAAAGGAAATCTTTGTGCATATTTTGATTTTCTTCTTAAGATGGCTTATACAGTTTAAAAAATAGAAGTGTTGAAACTTTTTAGTGCTTTTAGAAATGCCTTCAACTTATCTTCAGGTGATATTATTTAGCACCTGACAATGTTGGTATACACACACACACACACACACACACACACACACAAGAACATGGGAAAAAGTGTGGGGTTCAAAGTCAGAAAGTTATAGGCTTGAGTTTGAACTAACAGCTCAGTAATTTCCATAACTTTGGGTAAATTACTTGTATGCTCTGCATCTCATTTTATTTGCCTATGTACTGGTTATTATAATACTTTGAAGGACTGCTGTGAGAATGGAATGGGGTGCAATATTAAAGTGCCCAGCACAGAGTGGTCATTTCAAGCCCGTTTTTCTTATAATTACTTGTTTGGTGTGAAGGAATCACGCCTAGATGACTTGTCGTTCCCTCTCCTCTCCGCTGAGTGCTTCCGCTGCCTTCCAGACCTTTCCGTGGTGCCTGCCCTCCTAGGCCTCGAATGCAGTGGTTGGTCAATCCTGGGTGGGTGGTAACTGACCAAGTGTCATTTCTGCCAACCCGGGGACACACAGCAAAAGGCTATTCTTGAAAGCAGAGGCGTCTCGCAGACCAGTGGAATGAGCTCCTGTTGCTAAGACTCCTGACACCTGCTCTGCAGAGGGAGCAGATGTCCCTGAGGAGGAAGACCTCCTGTCGTGTTGTCCTTCGGACCACATGCCCAGGGCATTCTCAGGCAGTGTGGAAGGGGAGCCGGCCTTCATTCGCAACAACGGAGAAGTGAGAAAACCAGGCCGTGCAGACCATTCTTTCACGTTAAGTTTTGAGTTCCTTTTGGGAGACACACATGAGCTCCGAGAAGTGTGAAAGGAAAAGCGGTCACAGATGTGGGGTGGGGCTGGGGAAGCCTCTCTGGGCTCTTTGGAACAAGGCAGCTCTGGTCAGGGGAGAAAGGCCCGTGCTCCCAAACGGTAGCTGCAGACTATCAGCGGATGAGCGTGGGAAGACTTTCTGAGCCTTCTGTACTTTTCTGTCAATCTTTCTCTCACTCATTCCAGAAAACCGGATGAATTGAGGAGTGAAAACAGTTTTGTTTTTGTCTCTTTAACTTTCATAAAGCTTTTATATGGGAACCAGGCTTTGGCTGGAAAGATATTTACTTGCTTAGAATTTGGACAGCCTCGTTGTAAATCTGGTATAGAATTTTCTTCTTTAGTGACTGAGACTAGGACAGATATTCTTTTTTAAAATGATGTAAGAAACAAAAATAAATTATTTTTGTCACGTGTGTTTTCCTTCCTTCAGTCTACATCCTCGTGTTGTGGTATTGCATATGTCCTCATTATATACTCAGATTTGCAAAAATATAGGTTTTTGTTTATATAAAACAAATTTGATCTTCCCCATGAATCCCCACCTCTGTGTCAGAAGTATGAAAAAAGGTGAAACACTAGGATTTTGCTAACTGGCAAACTCAGACGGATGCCATCAGTTAAGCAGTCTTCAAGGCCGTTCAGATGCTTTGGATGACAAGGGCTCTGACTCGGGCCTGCATCGCCCTTTTCCTGTCTCAGGAGGAACTGGGTAAGTGAGAGACGAGGTGATACAGGCGGAGAGCTATTTAGAGATTGCCTTGGAATCCGTATTACTTCCGGTTGTGATGTCATTGTTGGTCTTCGGCTTCCTGGAGGAGTAACCTGGGGGTTGGGCCCATAGCCCCTTGCTGGGTGCGGCTGCCCTCTGAGGCTGAAGCCCTCACCTGCGATCCCCAGCAGCCTGCTCGGGAAAGGCCGCTGGTCTCCTCCAGGGACTTGGTACCCCTCACCTTGATTCTCGCCGGTGCTGCAGGCTCTCCCAAGTCTGTGACACACACCGCATCTGGTCTGGCCTCATCCCCATTTCATTCCTTACTCTGGGCCTGGCTCTGGGCCCAGCGGGCACCTGCACCTGGCCTGGAGGTGGGGGTCATGCAAGGACTTCTGGGTCTGTCTCATCTCAAAGATCCAGATGGACCAGGAGGGGCCTTCTTTGTTCTCTGTGTTATGCCATGTCCTCACTTTGGTGGGGTGGCCTCTGGTCTGGGGGAGCCAATCTCCTTCTAAGTCCAAAGAGCAGGTACTTTGCCTTCAACCTTCCTTCCTCTCGGCCAATAGCCATCCCCTCTTCTAGTTCAGTAGAAATCTTCCTCAACTAAAACTGTGATCTGGTTAGGAAGGCCCCATCTACGATATTTTAACAAAGGACACTGTTATTTAGACACGTCTTTCTCCTTCAACTGAGTCTGGCTTTTAACACCAATGTCTCACTAAAGAAAAGGAAACTGGTTTCTGAAGTTCAAAGTTGAGCCATTATTTCTTCAGTGTACAACCTCTTTCTGACAATAACTGTATACCTCAGAAGTAAAAAGGCTACCAGTAAACCTGCTAAGGCTTTGGTAAAAGAGTACCACAAACAGATGCCTTAAAAATATAAAAATGTATTGTCTTTTAGCCTTAGAGGCCAGAAGTCCAAAGTGAAGGCCCTGAGAGAGCCGTCTTCCCTTTAAAAACTGTAGGAAAATTTCACCTTGCTTCTTCTTAGGTTCCGGTGGCTTGTGGGCAATCTTTGGTATGACTGGGGTTCAAAGACACATCTCTCCGACCCTCACTTTTCACATGGCTTTGTCCAGTGTCTCTTCACATAGTCTTCCCTGGGTGCTTCTGAGTTATGTTCAAGTTCCTTCTTTATATAGTCATTCTGGATTGAGACTTCCCCATAAAGACCTCACCTTAATGGTATCTGGTGATTTGAAGATCACATTCTGAGATACTGGGAGTGAGTACTTCAGGTCTTCAACAGAATCTTTTTAGGGGATGCAATTCAATCTGTAACATATACTGAGGGTGTTTCTAGGTTTTTGTTAATTGTGAGACTATTATAGATGAAGTAATAGCAACTTTATCTGTAGTAGATACATCTGGTTACATTGGATTTATTTTGGTTGAAATAAAATGTCAAAATTTAAAACTAATGAAAGGATGTTAGAAATAAGCATTCCTGACTTAAACAATTGATTTCTGTTTTTTTATTATGCATACATTTTCAATGAATTCTATAATCAGAAGTAGAACAAATAGTTCAGGATTTGGAATCGGTTCATACATAAATAAATAAGTAGACTGAAATGGACACTGGCCAAAAGATAATAAAGCATCAAGGGCAAAATAAATATTGAAGAACTTGAGAGTTTTAACTGAAAAGTAACTCTGTGTAGGATTGTTCTGAGAATCCTGTTGCTTTGTCATGTGTGTAATTTTTCCATGGAAATTAATTAGCAGTCATGTTTTGGTGTATTTGATGTTCTGACATTGCCAAAGGCTTCCAGAAGGAAGAGACTTATATTTTGGAAAGATTTGCTGGAGAAATAAGACCCTCAGAGTTTGGCTCAGGAGACCCCTTTGATACCTACTCCCATCTCGTCTGCAGCACATCCACCCCCGTCTCACTTAGCCAGCCTTGACCCTTATTGCATGTGTGTTTCTGACCTGAGGTTTCCACCTGAATCCAAAGCTATTTGGCTGTCCTCTCGATTAGTTTCATGAGCAGCTAGAATTCAGGTAAACTCTTGATTTACAGCAGTCCTGAGATTTCCTGGCAAAGCTGGGACATAATATTCTCCAAAAAGAACAAGAGGTTTGAGCCCCAGGAAGGTTTAAATTGTGGCTGTGCTGTTCACGCGCTGACTGACTCCCCACCAGTGAGCCCTGTTATCTCAACAGTGTTAGCTTCCTTTCATCAATCATGGGACCAAAGCTACTGGAAAAGATGAAAGGTTTACCAGTGGAACTATGGTGGAGCTCTAATGTGGACTGTAGACTCACGGTTAGGACACTTGGAAATGTAGAACAGAGATAGTTCAGAGTTTAAAATCAATCTGCTTAAAATAATAGACTCAGTATGACATGGGTATTTATGGTGTAACAGACAGTAAGACACAACCAAGCCTCTCGCAACCAAAAACGCTCTGTTGATAGTGCAGATGCTGAGAAAGCCTGGGCCAGAGGGCTCGATTCTTATCTTAGCTTTTCCAAAGGGTTATAAGCTTGGGTTTGCCACTTTGCTGCTCTCTGCCTCAGTGTCTTCAAGTACAAATTGTGCTTGCTGAGGTTCATAAATTCTGTGATTCTAGGGTTCAGTAAATCAGGAAAGTAAAATGTTTAGGCCTGAAGAAAACAGAACTGGGGTGGTTCTTCTCTTTGCCACATCTGGGAAAGTTTTAAAGTGTATTTGAGTTGAGGTTAAAAGTTTCTAGTCACAAGAGTAGCCATTCTCACCCTGGCTGCTTCAACCTACCTGCTGTCGTGGCCACATAGATGGGATTGTTAGAACAATTGCTCAGTCAATGTTAGCTTTTTTCTTGTATCATTCGAAGAGTCTTGAATCCGAGATGTGCTAAGAATTTTTATTTTATTAAATGAACTGGATTCCAATAAAAGTATGATAATCACAATATTGTCCCAAGTAATTAGTGCAAGTTCTAATCTTTCTGGGGTTGAGAAAAAAGTTTAGAAGGAGCCTCAGAATCCTCAGCCAGTTTGGAATCACTGTTGTGTGTTGAACATCACGGTAAGAACAGTGTACATTGTGTGGGTTGTGGGCAAGTTTTTGTTTTATTTTCCACAATATACATCATTTCAATAATAACTGTATGGGACATAGTGGCTGGAATATTAATACTAACTAGAAACATATCCAGTTATTTCTTGTTTGGAATAGATGATCTATGCCTCTCTTTTAAAAACACTCTTTTAATAAGCAATACTACATAATATTTTCAGGCCCCAGCAAGAGAAAATAGCATTAGGTAAAAAGAAAATTTGTTTTTGGTGTTAAGTGCAGCTAGCCAGATGAAATAATATATGTGCCACTCAACTCAGAAATCAGATTATGTGGGGAAGAGACACTTGCAGTAACCACGGTCATGGTTTTTCTTCTTTCTCTTCTGTTTCCCACATACCTTCCCCTCCTCTTCCTGCTCTTTCTTTTCGTCTTCTTCTTTTCCTCATTTCCTTTTTCTTTTCTTCCTCCTCTTCCTCCCTAACTCCCCTCTTTCTCCCCAAGCATCCTCCTTCTCTGTTTCTCCTTCTCCTCCTTCTTCCTCCTCAGTGGTGGGGTTTCTGAAGGACTGAGAGCAAAGAGCGCAGGTTTACCACACCAACAGCATGTTGATGGACTATTCTGGAGTATTTAATTGCCATGATTATTTTTTCAGTGGAGCTAAGATTAAAGTTCTTGCCAAGCAGTCATTATTGAATGACTTCTGCCAGAGCAGCCTGGTTCTCTATTCTCGTCCTGCACTGGCGGATGTCTCTGTAGGGAGAAATCAGCTGTGGTAGGTTTTCTTGTCATTAATCTAAGTAAGGCCCATGCAGAAAGGCCCAGTGAGATTGATGTTTCAGCAGAAAGATTCCCTGACTAACAGAGTGATCGAGTGTCCTCTGTACTGTAGGGTAAAAGAAGAGTCAGTCCGATGTTTAGAACGTGTATTGGTTTTGCAACTGGAAATAACTGCTCTGAAATCTTCATTCTCATTACAGGATCCATCAGTTTTGTTTTTTTAAGGTTCGGTTTTTTAATCTGTAAAGTTGCATATTATTGTCTTCATTGAGTTTTTAAAATGATTAAAATGAAACAGTATCTAAGTTGCCTGACCTAAAAGAGGCAGTAAATCCTGGTGTCCTTGTCACGCTCAGGCTTGTTCCTGTGGCTCCTCGCGACCCCTGGGTCACCGTGGGAGTGAGAGAGGCATCGTGGAGTGTCGAGCCGGGACGTGTGCTCGGTGTCCTCGGTGTCCTACGGGATAGGGACCCAGCACCCTGGGAAAGGAGAGGCCGCTCCAGCCCGGTGAGCCGGGGGAGAGCAGAAGCTCCGGTGGGCAACCCCAGTGTCCTCCCCCGTTGAGGCACCGCCCACCTGTCCCCGGGCATCGAGTCTGTGCCTAACCCTGGCACAGCCTTCTTTGCCCCGGGGTGTGACATGTGACGTGGTGTGTGTGCGCGCATGCGCATGCGTGCGTGTGTGCGCGTGTGCCCTTCCCTGCCGTCCCACAGCCCCAGTCCCGCCTATGGAGAGCAGGTGAGAGTAAACGGTGACGGGACGAGTGAGTGTTTGAGCTGAGCTGAGCGCCGTGCGTGCGGACGGTCTCTCACGGGGAACTCCGTTCCAGGGGACGGAACAGCTACAGCAGCTTCTCTCTCCCATTCAAGGTGCAGTTTTAGCAAAACTGTGTCTGCCACATTTTCTTCTTTGCTCTGGGAAAATGGCTATTAGAATGGCTGTTGCAGTGAGATTGTTGTTCTTTAGTGTCAGGTCTGTGAGGTGGGTGAAGCAGAGCAGAATCTCCCTCCAGGGAGGAGCCAGAGTAAGGCCTGTCCCTCATTTTCCGATTCCGGGGAGTCCCCCAGCGACGGATACGTGCTCCACACTGCTGAGGCCACTGCGTGGGTCCGAATGGTCAGGAATAAGATACAGATCTTCCATCTCCGCTTTAAGAAAGGAAAGGAAACAATTAAACAGACGTTACCATTTGCCTTCTGAGACATTGTCTGTGCTTGTTTATGGCCAGGCAGAGACCCACTGGCCGCGGGGTCTCACTAGCAGCCTCTGAGCCCCCAGCTCATTGCAAGCTGCATTGCAAGCGGGGGCTGAGCTGGGCCTGTAACATCACACTGCGCTGTGTTGCTGCTGATCCAGCTGTTTACCTCAGGTACGAAGCAATGGCTTGTAGGGGGCAAAACTTTGCAGGGATATGAAATTAGAAAAGACAACTACTGGCATAAAATGGTCCACTCCGGTTCTAAGGAGGCTTAGGTTTCTAGCTTCTCATTTGTGCAGTCTGCCTGTTAGGTCCTAGCAGAGAATTTGTAAGAATGTCTGTTTTTTCTTGTTTTTGTGTGCCACTGTCAAAATTAGATATTTGTGTGCTATTTTTCATGAATAGGGTTCTGCTCTTGACTCCTCTCTGATCGAATATATGTCAGACCCCAGAAAACCCAGATGGGCCCCGATTGTGGGTAAATATTTTATTTTTTCAAATTCTATGTTCTCACAGAAAGAACACATCAAAATATCCTGTGTCAGGGCCGGAGGGTTAGCTCAGTGGTTCCGGTGCCTGCCTTGCAAGCGCAAGGACCTGAGTTCAATCCCCGGTAACCACATATAATGCTGGGCGTGGTGGCTCACGCCTGTAATCCCAGCACTCGGGAGGCAGAGACAGGAGGATTGCTGAGTTCGCGGCGGCTTGCCTGGGCACCATAGTGAGCTCAGGGCCAGCCT